>CM031233.1:1043874-1107541 GCA_018340775.1 Taxus wallichiana var. yunnanensis
ACTCTATAAACGATTCCTCATACCGAGACATGACCATTACAACCTACTATACTTATTAATGATCACTTTCTTGAACATATCTCACGACATTCCATAAAGCATCAACATCACCAAACTATTATGCCTATTCCTCCTATATGTCTTGTTTTATCTAAGTATGTACAATACACAATAGTTTGAAAATAATCATGAAAGAGTGAGTCTCAAAATACACCAATGCACTCTCATTCACACTGATATTTTATGGTTACTATGACTACTAATAACATATTCATAGATTCACATTATGCTATTGAGGGTAATGATAGTCAACATCACATTGTGTATGACTCTATCATCAATTTACATGAGAATTATTCACTTCTGTGACACAACTTCTTCACACTTACCTCGACATAGTATATGTTATCACATAAACATAATATTTGGCTTTCTTCTTATGAATATAATACCCACACCATACACAAACACACATGTTTTATAACACTTATATCAATCATTTCACACATTTTACCCTATTTATTTCCTATACATTCATGCAAACATATTAAAGTACCTTTCATTACATAGACACATATATTCAATAATCAATTAGTTAAATTATATTTGGTGGTAGTTTATTTGTGTTTATTGATGATTATTTCAAGTTAGGATATTATTAGCATGCATTTCCTTTTATAATCATTATCTTAACTTTTTAAACTTTTTTCATCTAGATTCCTTTGGTTCCCTATGTGATGAATATGTCAAATTAAGGTATGTAGGTGATATCATATTGGTACAATGCATATAGAGATTTAATTTCTATTCATAAATAGTTTACTTTTTCATATTACTTTCTTTTTTTACATAATTTTTTTGTTAAAATTGAAAAATAGGGGGAGGCTTTCAATATTTTATTTTCAAAAGAAATTTAAATTTATGTGAAATTATATCAATTTAGGGTTTACGGTTTCTAAAAATGTATTCTAAATTGAATTTTACTTTCATTTTTTACAGTTATGGCTTCTTCCTCTGTTAATTTGTTTTAGATGACTGATTAATAGATATAAAACTATCATCTATTATTTAGCTTCTGAGTACAATCGACATTACAAACACATTCTTCAAAATATATTGAAATATCTTCAAAAATACAAACAAACTTGAAAACATATAACCCTTTCTAGCCCGAGTCACTAAAAAAATTTATGGATGAATTAAAATCAAGTGTGACATGTGATGTGGGATATAATGAAGTGGTAGGTAGACTTCCTGATAAGGAATCCGTTAAGAGCTCATGTTGGGTGAGGTATACATGAAAAAATGAAAATTGGGGAATATTATATAAGAAAATGTACATGTCGCCTTTGTGCACCCTTGATTTATCCCATATTTGTGGCCTCTCAAGGCCAATTTCCTAATAATGACCAGTTACCATTATATTTCATTATGATGCTACACACTGAGGTTCACCTAAACCTAAAGGTGAACTATTTAGAAATCCCTAGTTATTTCACATAGGGACATGGCCGCATTAGAGATAGGCCTACATATCGATAGGAAGGAGCTCCTCCTAGTTGTTGATGCGTGAAAACTTGTAGATAGGCCACAACCTTTCTTACCTAGATTTTAGGATGTCGTTGCACCTATGATTATGAGTGCCCATGAGGGTGCTATAGAGGGTCTTAAACATTCCTCAAGTGACCCAATTTATCTCTTTTTGAGCACGGGGTCGTTCCTAAGAGATGTGGTAGCATTGGATGAGCTAGTAACAATAGTGATGCACATAACGAGTTATACACTTGTGCACATTTGATATCACCTGATGAGTTCAAGGCGCTTACAAATGTTACGCAGATGCATCGATCGGGACACATCATGGCTACCAACTTGTTGCATGCATATGTGCTGATTTCACAGTGACCATGACATTCTACTATTAGAGGTTTCAAATTATATAGCACGCAGAGTAATGTTTAGGTAGTGTATCTTCTATTTTAGGTATGTAATGCCCACTTCCCCTACTTACATTTAGTTGATTATCATTTTGAGTTATGCAGATTTTTTATATGGACATGGCTTATACTTATGTTGATTAGCATGATGTTTTGTGACTAGATGCATTTGGATTATGGTTGGATTTTGTTTTCGTGATGATCTACACCGACTCATGGACGTACTATTGGATACTGATATCGATATTATTTTTATATGGATATATTGCATGTGTTCTAACATTGGATTTCTTCACCATGATGAGTAGAATGTAGTTGTTGAATTTACATTACTATGATTTTGGATAATGATGGAATGCATAATTAAGTTGTGATTTAGACCTAGAATAATGGATGATTGAATTACGTGGTAGATGTAAATAAATTTCATGCATATGATTATTTTGGATATTTTGACATGGCCGCAAGGCCGAAGGAGGTATTTTGCATTTTGCAGGAAGCACAACCTGATCACAACCATGAGGGGGATTGGGGACCAAACACAACAGAATGTCGGGTGGTTACAAATAATTGGTCGTCAAGGCAACTAGTAAATTGTATTGTGTTACCTTTATTCTTTTATAGTGTTAAGAAAATTTCCATGAGGGGAAATTTTCTAATGTGACCAAGGGGGTAAGAATTTTATTACTTGTTTTAACTTACTTTAGTAGGTGATTTTATTTGTGATGTTTTTTTTGAATTACTTTGCTAAGTGTGTTTAGATTAATATTAACATCTTGCTTTAAATTTTTAAGTTTTGGGGGAAGTCAAGTGGGTGTAATTAATTTTGATGGTCAGGCTCCTTGAGCCTTGTGTTTCCTCATGTATCAATGCTCTGTATCGAGTGTTGACTCCACTCCAAACTCTTGGAATCTCGAATTTGAGATTGAGGGCAATTTGGGACTTGTGGGACAAGTTAAACTTGTCCCACACTTCCCAAACCCCTTACCAACCATATCTATGGGTTGGGAATCCAAAAGGGGATTATTTATTGTTTTGGGAAGGGAAATATGACTTTGGAGTGCACTTTCCTCATTTTTGTATATTTATTTGTGCCTTAAGGCACATGGGAAGGGATGGTTATGGATGAGAGATGTCATTCAACCCAACCACCCATTTATGGTGTTTTTGGGATTTGAGTTGACTAAAGGCAGGTGGTCTTGAGGATGTGTGAGGTGGCATCCTACAAGGAGCCACATCACCCTCACTCTTCCTCTTGTCTATTTATGGAAATTTCCTCCATCATGGAGGGGTTGGAGCTTGTTTTTTGTTTGGTTTAAGAGTTATCTTTTTATTATCTTTGGGAGAAAAGAATTGGGAGAAAGAGAAAAAAGAGTGCTTGGACTTGCATGCTTGGATTGATTTGGGAAGGAGCTTGGACAAATTTCTTGGTTTAGGCTTCTCCAATGGAGAGGTAGAGACCCTCTCCTTTGTTTTGCTTTCATATTATTGTTGCTTCTATGCTAAAATTTTGAAAAATGCATGTTTACTTTTGTGTATTGTGAAAATGGATAGAATGCTTATTGTGTAGTATAGAGAGGTCTATGGGAATACTCATGGGAGGCACAAGAGTAGATTAGGATTTTGGGAGGGAGTTTGAGAGGGATGCCCATCTTGGATAAGAATGTTTACATTCTACCTTGTCTTTGAGGGAGCCATAAGAGGAGGGAGGCATAAGAGTATGGGGAGGAAAAGGGGTACTTGAGGGAGGCATAAGAGTCATAGGGGCTTGTGTTTTATTGTGGAGGGTTTAGGATGGGCATCTCATCTCAATCGGGAGGCATAAGGAAAACATTCCCATAGTTCCTTCTCTTGTTGGCTTGGATGAAAGCCTTGTTGTGCAAAAAGTATTGTGTTATTTGTGTTTCTTTTTGTTTCCTCTTTTTACTTTGAATGTTGTGAAGAAATTGTATTGTGGAAGCAAGTATTGTTGGCTTTGAGTTGGGAGACCACCCTTCATTGTGTTGTGTTTGGGGTTTCTGGGGTCAATGGAGGAGATTGCTTCTCTCCTCCATTGAGTTTTGGCTGGGAGGAGAGTGTTGCCTCTCCCCATCTTGGTTGTGATTTGAATACTTGGATCATGGAGCATGGATGAAGAACACTTTGGAGCACAAGAACCTTGTTGTTGACAATGTTAAAATATCATGTAATTACCCACCTTGAGTGGAGAAAGAAATGTAATATTGTTTGCTTTCTTTAGCTTACATTGTTGCAAATTTGTTTCACATGAAGTAGAAAGTGTTGTAACAAATGTTGAATGAAAGTTGTTCTTTTGAACTCCAATAATAAGCATGTAATATAGATGGAATTATAGGTTGAAAGGATGACATTTTATCTATTCTCTTTCTTTCTTGATTCGGGAACCTCTCATGAGTATGTTAATCTTATTTACATGTTAGTAGTTCTTGTTTTAAACCTTTTTGAAAGTAATTTTGAACCCTCTCAAGGGTGTTGGGAATTTACAAAAACTCCTTTCAATATTATAACTTATTCTTAATTATATACATCAAAAGCTTAAATTTTCCTCATCTCATTTACATGTCTTTTTGCTTCCTAAGAATGTTTTAGTTAATCCTTTATATAAATCTTATATTTGCTTCCTAAAACATCTATATTGTATAATTAATGTATAGATAAATTTTTATACCACTTTAGCTATATTTTATGTATATATTATTTATATCATAACATATTTTATTCTATATTGTTGTTGAAATGGAAAAAATGCTAAGAAAGATTTTGACGTTTTTTTTTATACAGATTAGGATCCTCGCGAGTGGTCTTAGCTTCACAAATATCCATTGCATAGCAGTGCCTCGCCACTACCCAAACAAATGTGAAGTTAGTCTCAAAAAATCAAGACCACTAATCACCCTAAATCATGTCTAAGAGAATAACTGCTAATATAAAAAGAAATGATGATACGTTTCAAGAGATATGCTCTGATGTATTAACTTGAAACACAAAGCGCTGATCGTCACAAATAACATTTAAATTGTTGCAATGCTTACAAAGATTTGCACGTTTTTTTTTACAAACTTTAGGACACTCGCGAGTGGTCTTAGCTTCACAAATATGAGCGCATACAGCCCTTGAATCGCCCAAACAAATGTAAAGTTAGTCTCAAAATCTAGACCACCAATCACCCTTAATTCGTGACTAAGAGAATAACTGTTAATATAAAAGAAAATGATGAAACGCTTTAGTAGATATGCCTCGATGCATACCGATACACAAAGCTCGCCTATCACAGAGATATTTAAACTGCTGCAGTTGGTCAGCAAAGACGGGTTTTAAGGTCGCCTATTTAAGAGTGTTGCAATAGACAAGTATTAGAGGTATATTAAGACAAGAATACAAATATCACACGTGGATTTGATCTTGTAACAGCATATAAAATTAGGCTTCTTGTAAACTCGATATGAGACAAAAGTCCACCTCTAGAGATTCTTCTCCACGAACCCTCTCAAGCAAAGCCAGGTCTCGTGTGACTTCCCCACCGTCCCTTAAGTGATTTGTTTATGTACTGTAGGCGATCCCGTGTCTTTTGAGGTGCTTACACATCAAGATAACAACAATATAGTTGGTCGACCTCGCGCTTTGTTAATGCGTTTCTCCGTTAAAAAAAAAAGAGGGAAAAGGGATTGTGGCTGGCGCAGGCGCTACGGGCGGATGAAAGGAGGGAAAACCACCGCTGCTTCCACTCGTGTCTATACCCACACTCGCCAATTTCCTCACGTGGCCAGGGGGTCAAAAACTGGTAATACGCCTTCCCTCATGCGCCCAGTAGCTTCAATTGCTACCTCCTTTTGTTTAGCACGCGGTCGGGGAAAAGGATTATTGATCGGGCGGCTCACAGAGAGTAGGTTTGAAAATATAGTGTACTCATTGTTTAGGCGGTTACCAAAGATGGATTTGCAAAATCCAAGAAGTAAATGTTATGCGGCTGTGGGAGTGGCGTCACGCCATAGGATGGAACTTCAATGTTTGGTGGCCATTAAAGTCACCCACCACCCCCATACTTAAGTTTCAAATCTCCACTTTTAACTTTCATTCTGGCCCATAGCCGTCTTGCCTTCTCAATGTAGTAATTGCTTGTCCTTCACTCAACGTTTTCACCTTGTAGACACCTTGTCAATTCTTTTATCTCATTCTGCTTCCCCACCATAGTAATAGGTGTTAGTTGAAAATGCCATTCTTTGCAAGCCAACGTAAGATAGGGATAGTTTAAGTGTTAAACACCACAAATATTAGTGGCACATAATATAGTTTTCTTATAATGGTCATACTTGTATAAGTAAGGGGTCACGTACACCTAAAGCACACAAAGACATACAAGCTAGTAATGTTGTTTAAGTATATATATCTTAAGGTATGATTTTCTCGGACATATGTATGCTTATACATACATACATACATATATACATATATATATACATATATATATATATATATATATATACATATATAGATATATATATATATATATAATATATATATATATATATATATATATATGTAATATATATATAACCTAATTATACCTTACCCCAAAGATTAACATCCGGAGATGCCGCTTAATTCGATATTTTCAGCCCTCGACTTTCAACTCAAGGACGACCCTTCTCTTCCTTGTGAAACGTCGATTGAAATAAAATCAAACTTCTATGACCTCAAGAATTATTGTGATTGAAGTAGTTTCGAGTTTGTATGGATTCACCTTGCAGAGAACCAAAAAAAAAAATAAAAATAAAAATAAAATAAAAAATATTGTCGCATTTTTGGGTTGTTCGCAATGGATGTGTCGTCGCTGCCATCGAGCGAGCATCGCCTTTGAGCTACGCTACATTTTCGCATCGAGCCAGGGTTCAAGTTGGGACCCTTGGGCACACGCAGAAAACGCAAAACAGAACACTTAATTAGTGCAAACATTATTCTTTTAAAATATAAAGCCATAATGTTGATAATGATAGTAAAACAATAATTTAAAAAATCTGATACAAGACCTAGAACGATGAACTAACTCGCCTTTGATCTATGCAGGGGTGCGGATTAGGCGAGGGGTCTCTTCACATAGACCTAGACATACCACCGCCGCAGCAGCCGTCAGCAGCCCTTCCCAGCCGATCTTGCGCACACTCCAGATGTCAATGTCGCTATACGTGGAGAGCCCTTGGGAGGACGACTTGCACAGGCATAGTTTAGAGCCACCAAAGACGCAGATGCCTGAGGCATCCCCTCGACACATCGAGGAGCACAGAGCAGAATTTCCGCAGAGTCGGCTAGGCAGAGTCACCACAGAGAGGACATGTGGACAGGATCTCGTGACATAGGACAGTCTCTGAGCCCTGTGGCAGCAGGGAGGAGCATGCAGAGAGACCTAGGATCTGGTCATACATCAGCCGTAGACCATATCAAAAGTGGAGATCCTGGCCGTGACCATCTCAAGATTCTGAGAGATACAGCGGCTTTTCAGGCAGAGGCTCTGGGTTGGGGAGCTTGAGCGGATGCTTCAAGCTCGTCTCTGTAGTAGCAACACGAAAGCTTGTGTTGCGATCCACCTTCTGAGGGATGGAGCAGGAGTTTGGTGGAGGACCGAGGAGCAGAAGCTCCATGTCGACTCGCAGACGATTACTGGGAGTTGTTTGAGGAGCGGTTCAGGAGTGTATTTACCTGTGAGATTTATTCAAAGAGCTGGATAGACGAGTTTCATGACCTCTCGTGTGGATCGGCGAGTGACAGATGTAGTATGAGAGTCGATTTCTGGACCTACTTCAGACGCCAACTATATGTGAGGATGAGCAGGTACGATTCACAAGTTCATCCGGCCTGAACTTGATTTAGCCGGCGCAAAGGCGCATTCACCGCCCTCGACATTAGCAGAGGCCGTGGGAAAAGGCCTATATTGGCAGAGGAGACACGGGGAAGACACAAGAGCAGTAGAGATAGAGTTCGAGCCGTATCTAGCAGATGTAGGATAGTAGGTCGAAGGGGTCAGTTCTCCTCCACTGGGTGGAAAGAGTTCAGTGGAAAGCTTCATTTAGGACACCACAAAGAAGCAAGCAGCAGCAATGCACTCCGCCCACCTTACCAACCTCCCGCAGATTCATGCACAGAGAGGATGTAGTATGGGGCCTCCTCCTAGGGGTCCCATCAGACACAGGTGCACCGAGAGCTCAGGCTCGCAGGAGCTCACAAAGAGACCTCAGCCCATAGCCGGATCTGGCCAAGATCTCGTATCTCGCCATCTAGAGTACCACTGAGCTGCTTCCCACTGAGAGGACCAGCACTGTTATGGTCATGGAGTTGGACATATTTGGAGAGATTGCCCGCATAACCGGTTTTCAAATAGGACTTTTAGAAGAGCAACATGTGGGACAAGAAGTCCCTCCTCTTTGATGGGAGAGGTTCCTTATTCAAAACGAACTTATTTACAAATGTACAAAATATTATTTTATGGTTGAACTTGGATATTACGAAAGTGTTTTCCACAAGGATCAATACTGCCATAAAAGGACTCGAGGAAAGGGAATAAGAGGATGAGCAGAATAGAACATTCTGTAATTATAGATAGCAGAATAATTCTTTATGTATGCGAAGTTTCAAGGAATTTAAGACAAGATCATTTGCAGATTGGCCAATAGGATTAAATTTAAAGACACAAAGTTCTCAGTAAATAACCTTCTTCGCATTCATTAATCAAGGACACAAAGTTCCTTCTCGGTTATACAAGATCGTCGTATTTACAAAACCTGGACAAAAGATGCAATCGAGAGACTAACAAATTAGAGACAAAATGATCTTCACAATATTAAATGAAAACACAGAATAGCAGAGATCTGATAGACAATGAACGGAAAGCCCTTTTGTATTGATTTCTTTAAGATCTATTTACACTTTCGTAAAATATGCCAAGTTCTTCCTCCTCTCAAAATGGCGCAAAGAAGGCCATTATATAGCTTACAATTCGGCACTCTCGTAACCGCTTCTTTTAACTAGAGAATAGTTAAGGAATGCCAAACGCATTTCTTAACTAATTACATGGAATACGAAAGGAATAGGAAGAAGAGAAAAGAATGAAGAAGGAGACAGGACAAATCCGAGAAGGACCCACCGTCTTCGTAAACCGCTTCTTGAATTTCTTTAACGCCTCACCATGTCTTTCTCGCCACGAGGGACACACTGTGACGCTTCATCTTGAAGATGACAATGGATATCTTTGAAAACCGATGTAAATATACGCTCAAAGCTTCGTCCTTCCACCAACCTGTCTTGAAATTTGATCTTCGCAACTTAAATTCAAATTTAGCACATTCGGGTCGAGCGGGAAAAACTAAGTATGAATTGCATTAGGTTCACTTGGGACATGTGAGACGCGAATGCGCGAAACACGAGGCTCGGCCGATTCAGACGAAACAGGGAGAAGATGCACAAATGCATTTTGGGACATTTGGGACGAAAATGCGCGAAGGACGCGGTCCGTGAACCGGCCGAAAATGGAACAGTTTGCATTTTTTGATTTGGGACAAAGAGCTCTGAAGTACGCGACTGGGAGTTTCACTAAAAATGGGACAAAGGCACTTTTAACTTTGGGACTTCGGACAAAAAGTTCTAAGGACATTTCGCCGAAAAAAAGGCCCGCTCCTTGGGACATTTGAGACAAAAAGTTCGACTACGCGACTTTACTGGGTTCTGGGCTAAAATGGAACAACTTGACACTTTTTGATTTGGGACATTTGGAACAAGAAAGTGCGAGTACGCGGTTCGGTGCTTCTACGAAATTGGAACATCTCGCACAATAAGTTTTGGGACACTTGGGACAAAAATTTCCGACGGCCCAAAATGGAACGACTTCGGGATTTCGCCGATCGGAGAACACGAGACCCGATTTCGAACTTGGGACAAAGTGGGACAAAAATGTCCGACAGCCCGAAATACTTACAAAATGACCCAAAACTTAGATTTTTCGACTTCAGACTTTTTTTCACACCACCAGCTCGACAGAAAAGACACTTAGACTCAAAATTTTGAATTTTTTTTTACTTTTGACAAAGTGGGGAATTTTGAGTGGACAACAACTGGCTCCTTCTGGGGATGACTTGGCATAAATTCAAGGAATGAGACAAGGCAAGAACTTAGACAAACTTGGTGAAGTAGACCAGTGCCTTATCCCTTGGGCAACGGAGTCAAAAATAGACCAACACAGAGGGCAACACACAAAAGCAACAGAAGGGAAACACACCAAAAGCAGAGAAGCAAAACAACACTGTACAGAATGTACAAAGGGACTCCTACACCTAGACTTGAACAACTTGAGATACTGCCCACTATAGGGAAGTGGGAGAGGAGAACCATCCATGTAATCAAGATAGAAAGAATTCTCACCAGCAAAATGTCTGATCTCGAAGGGTCCGAGCCACAGGGAATCAAACTTTCCATGGCTGCCACGAGGTTCATGTCTTTTATCCCATAACAAAGACGGTGTCTCCAACTTGGAAATCTCTCAACCTAGCTTTCTTGTCAAACAGACCTTTATCTTTTGTCAGAATGATATCCGATCAAAGCAACCTCCAATCATGTCCTCATTCAGCTTTATGCAGTACATAATCCTCTTATCCAGAGCATCACCGAAACTAGTATCCTCAATGGCCTTCATTAGGTGCAAGGTCGGCGCTCCCACTGCCACTGCAATTGAGCTTCTACTCCATATACCACTTGAAAAGGAGACATTCCAATAGCTCTCTTTGTGTAATCCTGTCTGCCCAAAGAGCATCATAGAGCTTTTTGTGCCGCTTTGTTGAGACTCATCGACCAACTTTCTTATGATAGTCACTGTGTTTTTGCTGTGGA
Source organism: Taxus wallichiana var. yunnanensis (assembly GCA_018340775.1). Classification (NCBI taxonomy): domain Eukaryota; kingdom Viridiplantae; phylum Streptophyta; class Pinopsida; order Cupressales; family Taxaceae; genus Taxus; species Taxus wallichiana. The sequence continues at coordinate 1,054,701 of CM031233.1, forward strand.
TTCTCGCTTGACCATTTCCTCGGGGTAGTAATCAAGAATGAGCCAAAGAAATGCCATACCCATAGTAAGAAGTCCATTATCTCACCAAGAGAAATTCGAGGCATTATCTCTGCTATAAATCTTATTAGGTACACCATACCTCACCAGATGTTCTCTTTGATGAAATTGCATACCACTTCGTATAGTAGTGCTCTTTGATCGAATAGCTTCCACCCATTTGGTGAAGTAGTCAAGCGGCATTTAGCACATGAGTGTGACCAAAGACTCGAAGCAGGATTAAGTGTACCAATGAAGTCTAGACCCCACTATTGAAATGGTTCCTCAATCACAATCGGCTTGAGAGGCAACGACGCCAATTTAGGTCTTCCCACAAAAGTCCGACAAGCCTCGCATTTATCCACCCACTGATGCATCTCTCGAACAAGGAAGGCCAGAGAATCTCCACGAGTATCTTGTGAGCAAAGGACTGCTGATGAATAGTGCCCTCCACATGCCTCGATCATGAAAAGCCGAGAGCAATTTTCTCCGCTGCTCCTCGTCCACACACTTCAAAAATCTCCCATCTAAACCACGCTTAACAAGGCATTTTCCCACAATACATATTAGCCGACCTCAATTTAACAAATTCTCTTTTCTTTGGCGCTTAAATGAGAGGGGCATTCCCATAGGTGAGAAAATGGGCGATGTCATAAGCATACCATTCATCAACCGAACTCAGAATGCAATGTAAAGTAGAAGGTCACTTTCTCTCTAAAGAACTCATGTTTGGCTCCTTCAAAGAATGAGCTCACAAAGACCTTTTCCACGAACCAGCCTTGGTCGGTTTGATATCAATGTCATACTTTGACCTTAGCCACCCAGGCCTCTCTCTCGATCCAAATTCTTGCCGTGTAAGAATCGACTTAACAAATTGATCTGAACCAAAGACCATGGAGTGAGAGTCGAGGATATAGAAACGAAATCGCTTAATGCCTTTGACTACCGCAAAAGCATGCTTCTCCATCATGGTGTATTTTAGCTCATGATTCTTCAGTGATATAGCTCATGAAGGAAATTGGTAGCTCATGTTTATCGAGTCTTCTTGAGTTAAGACAAAGAACTGTGGTATTATCTCAGTAGATAGCAATAGATGATGAAATCTTTGTCAATCGGGATGACAGCCAAAACTAGAGTTTTAGCGATAGCTTTCGATACCTCAAAGGATTCCTTTCCTTCAAGACCAACCAAATGTTTGCTTTCCTTTCATCATCCGAGAAATATTCAAAGTTAATTCAGCAAAATCAGGATGAATCTTCTTAAAAATTGATCTTACCAAGAAGGAGGCACGCCTTTTTACTCGGTCGGGAGAGGAATTTGCACGATGGCTTGAACTCGCTCAGATCAATCTTAATACCATCCTCGAAACAATGTGCCCTAATAACTTTCCTCTCAGTAAATACGTAAGACAGATTTTTTAGGGTTCGTAGAGATTCCATGCTCTCTCGCATCTCAAAGAGAACTGCTCTCTGTGTGATCAAAATGATCCGCCTTGTCTTGGAAAACACTCACAAGTCATCAAGGTATATGACAATACACTTCCCTTTCAAGCTTCCAAAAGCCGATCCATAGCTCTCTGGAAAGTGGCACCATTATTAATAAGCCCAAAAGGCATTCTCTCAGAGGCAAAGGTACCCCAAGGAGTGGTGAAGGTCAGTCTTGTGTTGATCTCAGATCAACCTCTACCCGATTGTATCCAGAGAATCCATCAAGCATAGATAACATTTCAGATCCTCACATCGCTTGCAATATTTGATCCATCATAGGCAAAGGGTAATTATCTTTCAGAGAAGCCTGATTCAGGTTCCTGAAATCAACACAGATGCGGATCTCACCATTTTTCTTCCTGACAGGCACAATATTTGCAATCCATGTCGAATGGTGAATAGGAAAAATAATTTTAGCCTTCAACAACTTCTGAATCTCCTGAAAGATGGTGTCAGCTATTTTGGGGTCAGATCGCTTTGTTTTGCTTGAAAGGCTTAATTCTCGGCTTGAGAGGAATCGAGTGCCGTATATCTTTGGCTTGAAGGCTTTCAATCTTCATAAGAATATGCAAGAACGCCCTTATACCTTCTTAGAAGATCAATTGCTTTTCTCCTTCTTTCATCTCGCATAAACATTTTCCAATATTTACCAAATTAGGGTCATTAGAACTCCCAATATCAATCTTATCATACTCACCGATCACGAGGTCCAAGAGGCTTTAGATTTCACATACCCGCATGCTTATCAAATAGTTCCTCCAAACTCACCAACCCTTTAGGAATCTTGTTTCTTTGAGATTGATGCATCCATCTTGATCTGCTTTTCCTTGGTGACGGCTTGGTCGAGGACACACTCACGAGGCAGTCATCACTTCCTCAAAATACAGCTTGTTCAAATTACCCTTGAGTTCCAGTGAAGGAAAGCAAATGCTGGTCATCGCTGGAAAACTTGCCGCTTATTGGTATTGTCAGTACACTAGGCCGGTGGACCATTTCAATAGTGAACTTATCCCGAGAGAATTCAGATGGGGAATCGTGAGGACCCCGAGACAAACAAAGAATCAGCCCCCGCTGCTCTTTTCTGGTATTGCTTCAATAGAGAAAGCATCAAGGAATTCAATGGAATCCCAAACCCGATTCCGTAATGCTTCACCTCCCATTTTTACCCGAAAGAGGTTTCACCCTTTACAATCAACTCGCATCACCACGAGCCGTAAGGTTCTTCACACTCTGCTTTTTGCCACTTGCATACCCAAGAATGAGAGCCTCATACTCTACCGTATTATTAGTGTTTTCAAACCGCAACTTAAATGAAAAAGGATGTAGGCATCCTTCAGTGACACTAGCAGACACCACTCCGTAACCAAATTGAGGAACAACTTCCATCAAATTCTAAAATCCAAACACCATTGGGATCTTTAGGTGACTTGAGGGTCGATTTCATCAGGGACAAATCATGTAATTACCATGCCCCATATCCTCATAGAGTATATTTGTGCCTTAGGATCATCCGTTTTCGCACAATATACTCAGATCGCTTCTCGTAAGAACTTCTTCATGTGTCCATCGACAGTATGAGTGCATGTGACCAATCCATTCAATCTCCCGCCCACATCTTTACGTAAGTTTCTACTTAGCAACATTCCATAAGAAGGAGGAATGTCTGCACAGGATGGTAGCCAAGACTTTCTTTTCAGTGCAAAGCAAAGAAAGGCCACTTGTGGCATCTTTAATCCTTCCAACCAAAGGCACTTCCTTACTCTCCATGGAGTAACAGATCCATAAGTACGAGTGAGGGTCAAGTTCTAAAGCATGAGCTACTTTAGCAGCATCACATTATCCGAGGCTCCCGAATCTATGACACACACCATCGAGCCTATGGCCACTATGAGAAGTGTTACATAAAATGGTTTAATTTTGTCACTGTGAGGGTGACAAAGAATGCCTACTGACTTGGGTCATGGTGCGCAGAGGAGGAGTAGGTAAAAGGCCTTTAGAAGTGGTCTTAGAGTCGAATTAACAAAGTGGATCATTTTGGCAAAGGCTTTGGGATGGGTTTGATAGTACTCGTGTTCCGAGATTTGTACCTTGGTCTTTTCAGTGATCAACAATATCAAAGGATCCGTATGGACGGGCCATCATCATTTGGAATTCTAGGCTTATCAACTTTAGGAGAAAAAGAAGAAGCAACTTTGTAAATGGGATTGATAGGACTCACCTTCCGTAGACGAAGTAGGATAGAGATCCTCTTCGCAATTACAGGATAATTGCCGACTCGCTCCTTGGATTTCTTAGGTGGTCGGGTCACCTTCTCCTCTCGCTTTGTCTCTGTTTCGAGTCATGACAAAGAAAAGATTCATTGCTCATGTCTCGCTACCACTTCATCATAATCATCAATGCCTCTGGGTAAAGAAATTAACCCGAGATCCCTCAAGTTCCTCTCGCTTCATCATCAAATTCCTCCACAAACTCCTCGCAAGCTTCATCATCATCCGGCTCTTCAACTTCACAGTCATGGCTCACAGAACCTTAACAGAGGTCCTTCAAGTGCTAGTCTTGTGTGAGGAGCAGGCAAACGATTTCTCGGGCTGAAAATTTCTTCTTGGAACATCTCGCATACGGGCATGCCGAGCCAACTGCTTTTTTATATAATAAAGATCATTCATGAGTTTCTGGACTAATGGATCAAGATTAGGTCCAGGGTGGAAGAGGAAGAAGCAAAGCAGACTTAGATTTGGGAGGGTCTCTTCTCAACTTCCCGACATGATCAAGTCATCTTCGATACTAACAAATGCTTCTTGATCCGCAGCTAGTGTTCCGAGATTAGCCCTTCTTAGTGCATAACTAACTTTGGGTGATCGAGCATTTAGGAAGAAACACTTTTGAATTTGGTCGATGTGTCGGGTAGGCGTTGGAATTTTATTTACCAACCTGTTGAACCGGCCACAAATTCCTCATGGGCTCTTGTGAATCTTTCTTTATCTGAGAGACTCCGGGCAAGCAAGGCATGCACATCTTCTCACCGCTTGAAACGGTTCTCGAACCGAAGTTCTCATTGTGTCCTGGGCCAGTTATAAAGACCGCCTAAGGTGATAGAACCAATCAGCAACATTATCTTGTAACGCCTCAACAAACAAATTTTTACGAGACGCCTTTCATATTCGACTCCCTTAACTCCACATGCAACAACGAAGGCCGCGATGTGTTCGCAGTGGTGCACTTTGCCATCGCTTCTTTGAATTTGGGGAAGTTCTTCCGCTTCCTCCGCAACTCATGCAAAGGCCGAGCAAGGGCCGAGGCCCGACACGATGACCCCATGGTAATGGCGCCGCCATTCTTGGAAAAACGGCTTGGAGAGGAACTGTAACACCGGCAAGGATCAAAGCTCGTAGATTGGGACTAGCAGGCTCTGAAGGAATACCACCCGTAGGACTTCTATCTTGAACAGGTGGAGTGCTTGTCGAACGGGTCCTTCTATTTCTTGTTGAATTTGAAGGGAAAGGAAAACCTTGTTGTTCTAAAAGCTGAAACTGAGAATCTTCAATACCAAGGGCCCTTCTCCCTCGAGTGAAACGCGGAGTCGCCAGATCAAAGGATGATCAAAAATTGCAGAACTGGAATGTGATTTTCCCTGCAATGAGTCACCAAAAATCAAGGTTTTCAAATAGGACTTTTTAGAAGAGCAACAGTCAGGGGACAAGAAGTCCCTCCTCTTTAATGGGAGAGGTTCCTTATTCAGAAACGAACTTATTTACAAATGTACAAAATATTATTTTATGGTTGAACTTGGATATTACGAAAGTGTTTTCCACAAGGATCACTGCAATATAAAAGGACCGAGGAAAGGGAATAAGAGGATGAGCAATAATAGCAACATCTCAATTATAGATAGCAGTAATAATTCTTTATGTATGCGAAGTTTCAAGGAATTTAAGACAAGATCATTTGTATTGGTGAATAGGATTAAATTTAAAGACACAAAGTTCCGTAAATAACCTTCTTCGATTCATTAATCAAGGACACAAAGTTCCTTCTCAAGTTATACAAGATCGCTGTATTTGCAAAACCAGACAGTATGCAATCAGAGAGACTAACAAATTAGAGACAAAATGATCTTCACAATATTAAATGGAAAACACAGAAATAGCAGAGATCAGATAGACAATGAATAGAAAGCCCTTTTGTATTGATTTCTTTAAGATCTATTTACACTTTCAGAAAATATGCCAAGTTCTTCCTCCTTTCAAAATGGCGCAAAGAAGGCCATTATATAGCTTACAATTCCACTCCTCGTAACCGCTTTCTTTTAATTCAGAGAATAGTTAAGGAATGCCAAACGCAATTTCTTAACTAATTACATGGAATACGAAAGGAATAGGAAGAAGAGAAAAGAATGAAGAAGGAGACAAAGGGACCACCGAGAAGGACCCACCGTCTTCGTAAACCGCTTCTTGAATTTCTTTAACGCCTCAGCCATGTCTTCTTTGCCACGAGGGACACACTGACGTTTCATCTTGAAGATGACAATGGATATCTTTGAAAACCGATGTAAATGGCGCTCAAAGCTTCGTCCTTCTCGCTACCGTCCTCGAAATTTGATCTTCGCAACTTAAATTCAAATTTAGCACATTCGGGTCGAAAGGGAAAACTAAGTATGAATTGCATTAGGTTCACTGGGACATGTGAGACGCGAATGCGCTAAACACGAGGCTCGGCCGATTCGACGAAACAGGAGAAGACGCACAAATGCATTTTGGGACATTTGGGACGAAATGCGCGAAGGACGCGGTCCAGCCAGTAACCGCCAAAATGGAACAAGCTTTGCATTTTTTTGATTTGGGACAAAGAGCTCAAGTACGCGACGAGTTTCGCGAAAATGGGACAAATGACACACTTTTAACTTTGGGACATTCGGGACAAAAAGTTCAAGGACGCGGTTCTGCGACTTGACTTGGGACATTTGAGACAAAAAGTTCCTTGAATACGCGACTCGCCGTTCGGGTAAAATGGAACAACTTGCACTTTTTGATTTGGGACATTTGGGAACAAGAAAGTGCAAGTGCGCGTTCGGTGCTTCACCAAATCGGAACATCTCGCACAATAAGTTTTGGGACACTTGGGACAAAAATTTCCGACGGGCCCAAAATGGAACGACTTCGGGATTTCGCCGATCGGAGAACACGAGACCCGATTGAACTTGGGACAAGCTTGGGACAAAATGTCCGACAGTTCCCGAAATACTTACAAAATGACCCAAAACTTAGATTTTTCGACTTCAGACTTTTTCACACCACCACCTGACAGAAAGACACTTAGACTCAAAATTTTGAAATTTTTTTACTTAGGTCAGGTGGCGCTTAGACAGTACCGTAGTTGGGACGTGGAGATGGCTTCGAGCCAAGATTTCGTGAGACTCCTTAGTCAAGGAGTGTGTAGTGGATTTGGGACCCTTCACCACTACTTCGATCTTCGGATCCTTCCATTAGGATCCTATGGCATCATTTTAGGCATGGATTGGTTGTCTACTCACGAGCTAGAGTGATTGTTACCATAAGACTATTGCTTGCATAGACGATCTTGGAGTAGAGTCATGATATCAGGAGTTAGGAGGGCAGATCCATTCGCACCATCTCCACTATGCAACTTAAGCGGTGTGTGCGACGGTTGCCACGGCTGTATGTCACATTCGCTTAGTGACAGATCAGAGGATGAGTCGGGGACCTTCCCTCGATGATCATCCCATCTCATCAGAGTTCGCCGATGTGTTTCTAGGGGAGCTACCGGGATTACCTCCCCCACGTGATATCGACTTCCATATAGATCTAGTTCTAGGCGCAGAGCCTATCTCACGAGCACCCTATCGGATGACTACACCTGAGTTATGCGAGCTCAAGTTGCAGCTTGAGGGCCTTCTGGAGAAAGGCCTAATTCGTCCTAGTGTATCCCCTTGGGTGCACCAGTTATCTTCTTGAAGAAGAAAGATGGATCTCTTCGGCTGTATTGATTACCGTCAGCTGAATAAAGTAACGATCAAGAATCGTTACCCCCTTCCACGCATTGACGATTTGTTTGATCAGATGAAGGGGCTACATGCTTTCTCTAAGATAGATCTTAAGTCGTGGTACCATCACTTCTGTGATCATGCGAGTCGATATATCCACAGGATGACCTTTCCGCACGAGATATGGCCACTATGAGTTCACCATTGTACCATTCGGTTTGACGAATGCCCCCGCAGTATTTATGAGTTTGATGAATGGGGTATTCAGGACCTTCCTTGATTGCTTCATGCTTATCTTCCTCGATGACATTCCGATTTACTCACGCACATGTGAGGAGCACGAGGAGCACCTTCGCCAGTTTCTTCAAAGTGTCTTCGCGAATGCGCCTTTACGAACTTGAGAAGTGTGCATTCTTTCTGCATCGAGGTGCAATATTTAGGCCACGTTATTTCCGGGGAAGGTATCGCAATTTCGATCCTTCCAAGATTCAAGCCATCATGGATTGGCCAAGCACCTACTAGTGTGACCGAGGTGCGTAGTTTCATGGGTCTAGCAGATACTACAGAGGTTTGTTCAGACTTCTCTCGATTGCGCACCCTATCACTTCTCTTCAAATGAAAGGGAAGAAGTTTTATGGTCGGATAGATGTGAGTAGGCCTTCAGATACATCAAGGAATGCCTTACGAGAGCACCTATCCTCAGTAGTGCCGCATCCTCATGGAGAGTTTTTCATTTGCATGATGCTTCCTTGGCGAGGTATTGAGGTGTGTTAATGCAGGAGGGTAGAGTAGGCTTGCCTTTGAGTCTCACAAACTCAAAGATTATGAGCTCAATTATCCGACCCATGACCTTGAGCTTGCAGCAGTAGTACATGCCTTAGTGCGGTGGAGACATTTTCTTCTTGGCCGGAGATTTACACTCAGGACTGATCACTTGAGTCTTCGCCACCTCTTCACACAGCCCAATCTCAACGCTCGTCAGCGGCGTTGGATGGAGTTACTCTGTGAGTATGACATGGAGATAGAGCATGTGAAGGGAAAGGAGAATGTGGTGGCAGATGCCTTGAGTAGACGAAGACATGTGGCTATGGCCACCTCAGTGGGCACAGATTTACGGAGTAGGATCTTGCGCAGCAGCCTTCCTCAGTGATAGTTTCTACTGCAAACAGAGCAGAGATTGAGTCTCAGAGACCCCTTGAGGGGAGATTTGATGGTTTTTCACTAGAGATAGATGGTCTTCTCAGACACAGAGGTCGGATATATGTTCCCAGAGATGGAGGCTTGAGACATGACATTTTGACAGAGGCTCATCGTGCACCGTATTCAGCCCATCCCGGGGTGAAGAAGATGCACGCCACCTTGAGACAGCTGTACTTTTGGAGAGGACTTCGGAGAGACATAGCTTCATTTGTATCCCGCTGTTTAGAGTGCCAGAGGGTGAAGGCCGAGCATCAGCATCCAGCTGGCCTTCTCTATCCTCATGCCATACCAGAGTGGAAGTGGGACACCATCTCTATGGATTTTATTGTTGGGTTGCCGACGTCGAGATACCACCACGACGCCATCATGGTCACGGTGGATAAATTGACGAAGGTAGCCCACTTTTCTCCAGTGAAGACTACCTACACGGCTAGTGCAGTGGCACGTGTATATCTTGATGAGATTGTCGATTACATGGGATTCCGCGGAAGATCATTTCATGCATCACACCCTTTGTACACCTCCCATTTCCTCGGACCACCATGCAGTATGCCCTCGGGATGAGGATTAATTTCAGCACAGCTTATCACCCTGAGACAGATGGACAGACAGAGAGGGTGAATCAGATTTTGGAGGACATGCTCAGGATGTACGTGATGGATCATCAGTCGAGATGGGAGGAGTATCTGTATTTGGTGGAGTTTGCCTACAATAATAGTTTCCAGAGTTCTATAGGCATGGCTCCTTTTCAGGCATTATATGGTAGAGAGTGCAGGACACCTCTTAGCTGGGATAGGATTGAGGACAGGTTTCCTTGGGCCAGCATTATTACAGGACATGGAGCAACAGGTTACCTTGATCAAACAGAGATCAGTAGGAGGCACATGATAGACGTAAGAAGTATGCACTCCAAGATAGGACAGATCGCAGCTAGCTTTGGTAGGCACGAAGGTGTTTCTTCGTGTCGACGCATAAGATCCCTATCCGTTATGGAAAAGGTTCTAAGCTTGCTCCTAGATTTGTGGGTCCTTTTGAGATCTTGGAGCGCCTCGGCCCTTAGCCTATCGTGGCTCAGCATTGCCACCTAGCTTATCGCGCATCCATGATGTATTTCACGTTTCGTGCTTAGGAGATATGTTTCGATCCTTCTCATGTGCTAGATTGACCGCATTGGCAGTGCAGGATCGTGGTAGGTGATGGTGGAGCCCGTGCGCATTTTAGATCACAGACCACGGGCCTTTGTGTGCGAGAGATTGATCAGGTTCGGGTCCAATGGGACAGATACGATGAGACTGCTGCTACTTGGGAGGATGCTACATCATTGCGAGCTCAGTTTCCACACTTATTTCAGTGACTTCCAGGAGGAAGTCTAGTCTAAGGGGAGGGGGATGTAATGCCCACTTCCCTACGACACTTAGTTGATTATCATTTTGAGTTATGCAGACTTTAGATATGGACATGGCTTATACTTATGTTGATTAGCATGATGTTTTGTGACTAGATGCATTTGGATTATGGTTGGATTTTGTTTTCAGTATGATCTACACTGACTCATGGACAGACTATTGGATACTGATATTATTTTTATATGGATATATTGCATGTGTTCTAACATTGGATTTCTTCGCCATGATGAGTAGAATGTAGTTGTTGAATTTACATTACTATGATTTTGGATAATGATGGAATGCATAATTAAGTTGTGATTTAGACCTAGAATAATGGATAATTGAATTACGTATAGATGTTAATAAATTTCATGCATATGATTATTTTGGATATTTTGACATGGCCGCAAGGCCGAAGGAGGTATTTTGCATTTTGCAGGAAGCACAACCTGATCACAACCATGAGGGGGATTGGGGACCAAACACAATAGAATGTCGGGTGGTTACAACAATTGGTCGTCAAGGCAACTAGTAAATTGTATTGTGTTACCTTTATTCTTTTATGTGTTAAGAAAATTTCCATGAGGGGGAAATTTTCTAATGTGACCAAGGGGTAAGAATTTTATTACTTGTTTTAACTTACTTTAGTACGTGATTTTATTTGTGATGTTTTTTTTTGAATTACTTTGCTAAGTGTGTTTAAATTAATATTAACATCTTGCTTTAAATTTTTAAGTTTTGGGGAAGTCAAGTGGGTGTAATTAATTTTGATGGTTGGCTCCTTGAGCCTTGTGTTTCCTCATGTATTGAATGCTTGGTATTGAGTGTTGACCACTCCAAACTCTTGGAATCTCGAATTTGAGATTGAGGGCAATTTTGGGGGACTTGTGGGACAAGTTAAACTTGTCCCACACTTCCCAAAACCCCTTACCAACCATATCTATGGGTTGGGAATCCAAAAAGGGGATTATTTATTGTTTTGGGAAGGGAAATATGACTTTGGAGTGCACTTTCCTCATTTTGCATTTATTTGTGCCTTAAGGCACATGGGAAGGGATGGTTATGGATGAGAGATGTCATTCAACCCAACCACCCATTTATGGTGTTTTGGGATTTGAGTTGACTAAAGGGAGGTGGTCTTGAGGATGTGTGAGGTGGCATCCTACAAGGAGCCACATCACCCTCACTCTTCCTCTTGTCTATTTATGGAAATTTCCTCCATTGTGGAGGGGGTTGGAGCTTTGTTTTTGTTTGGTTCAAGAGTTCTCTTTTGTTATCTTTGGGAGAGAAAAGAATTGGGAGAAAGAGAAAAAAGAGTGCTTGGACTTGCATGCTTGGATTGATTTGGGAAGGATCTTGGACAAATTTCTTGGTTTAGGCTTCTCAATGGAGAGGTAGAGACCCTCTCCTTTGTTTTGCTTTCATATTATTGTTGCTTCTATGCTAAAATTGTGAAAATGCATGTTTACTTTTGTGTATTGTGAAAATGGATAGAATGCTTATTGTGTAGTATAGGAGAGGTCTATGGGAATACTCATGAGGGAGGCACAAGAGTAGATTAGGATTTTGTGGAGGGAGTTTGAGAGGGATGCCCATCTTGGGTAAGAATGTTTACATTCTACCTTGTCTTTGAGGGAGCCATAAGAGGAGGGAGGCATAAGAGTATGGGAGGAAAAAGGGGTACTTGAGGGAGGCATAAGAGTCATAGGGGCTTGTGTTTTATTGTGGAGGGTTTTGGATGGGCATCTCATCTCAATTGGGAGGCATAAGGAAAACATTCCCATAGTTCCTTCTCTTGTTGGCTTGGATGCAAGCCTTGTTGTGCAAAGTATTGTGTTATTTGTGTTTCCTTGTTGTTTCCTCTTTTATTTTGAATGTTGTGAAGAAATTGTATTGTGGAAGCAAGTATTGTTGCCTTGAGTTGGAGACCACCCTTCATTGTGTTGTGTTTGGGGCTCGGGGGTCAATGGAGGAGATTGCTTCTCTTCTCCATTGAGTTTTGGTTGGGAGGAGAGTGTTGCCTCTCCCCCTATCTTGGTTGTGATTTGAATACTTGGAACATGGAGCATGGATGAAGAACACTTTGGAGCACAAGAACCTTGTTGTTGACAATGTTAAAATATCATGTAATTACCCACCTTGAGTGGAGAAAGAAATGTAATATTGTTTGCTTTCTTTAGCTTACATTATTGCAAATTTGTTTCCACATGAAGTAGAAAGTGTTGTAACAAATGTTGAATGAAAGTTGTTCTTTTGAACTCCAATAATAAGCATGTAATATAGATGGAATTAAAGGTTGAAAGGATGACATTTTATCTATTCTCCTTCTTTCTTGATTTGGAACCTCTCATGAGTATGTTAATCTTATTTACATGTTAGTAGTTCTTGTTTTAAACCTTTTTGAAAGTAATTTTGGAACCCTCTTGAAGGGTGTTGGGAATTTACAAAAACTCCTTTCAATATTATAACTTATTCTTAATTATATACATCAAAAGCTTAAATTTTCCCTCATCTCATTTACATGTCTTTTTGCTTCCTAAGAATGTTTTATTTAATCCTTTATATAAATCTTATATTTGCTTCCTAAAACATCTATATTGTATAATTGATGTATAGATAAATTTTTATACCACTTTAGTTATATTTTATGTATATATTATTTATATCATAACATATTTTATTCTATATTGTTGTTGAAATGGCAAAAATGCTAGCAAAGATTTTGGACTTTTTTTTACATGATTAGATCCTCGCGAGTGGTCTTAGCTTCACAAATATCCAGCCGCATAGCAGCCTCGCCACCGCCCAAACAAATGTGAAGTTAGTCTCAAAAATCAAGACCACAATCACCCTAAATCATGTCTAAGAGAATAACCGCTAATATAAAAAGAAATGATGATACGTTTCAAGAGATATGCCCGATGACAACTTGAAACACAAAGCGCCGATCGTCACAAAGTGAACATTTAAATTGTTGCAATGCTTACAAAGATTTGCACGTTTCATTTTTTTACTGCTTTAGACACTGCGAGTGGTCTTAGCTTCACAAATATCAAGTCAGTATGGCAGCCTCGCAATCGTCCAAACAAATGTAAAGTTAGTCTCAAAATCTAGACCACCAATCACCCTTAATTCGTGACTAAGAGAATAACTGTTAATATAAAAGAAAATGATGAAACGCTTTAGTAGATATGCTCGACAGACATACCTGATACACAAAGCTCGCCTATCACAGAGGATATTTAAACTGTGCAGTTTTTTCAGAAAGACGGGTTTTGTGGTCGTCTATTTAAGAGTGTTGCATAGACAAGTATTAGAGGTATATTAAGATAGTAATACAAATATCACACGTGGATTTGATCTTGTAACAAAGATAAAAATTAGGCTTCTTGTAAACTCGATATGAGACAGTCCACCTCTAGGAGATTCTTCTCCACGAACCCTCTCAAGCGAGCCAGTCTCCGTGTGACTTCCCCACCGTCCCTTAAGTGATTTGTTTATGTACTCTGTAGGCGGATCCCGTGTCTTTTGAGGTGCTTACAATCATCGAATGATAACAACATAGTTGGTCGACCTGCGCTTTGTTAATGCGTTCTCCGTTAAAAAAAAAAGGAGGAAAAGGGATTGTGGTTGTGGCGCGCCATGGGCGGATGAAAGGAGGGAAAACCACCGCTGTTTCCACTCGTGTCTATACCCACACTCGCCAATTTCTCACGTGGCCAAGGGGGTCAAAAACTGGTAATACGCCTTCCTCATGCGCCCGTAGCTTCAATCGCTACCTCCTTTTGTTTGCACGCTTGCCGGACAAATGGATTATTGATCAGGCGGCTTGGCAGAGAGTAGGTTTGCAAAATATAGTGTACTCATTGTTTAGGGGCCGAACAAAGATGGATTTGCAAAATCCAAGAAGTAAATGTTATGCGGCTCAGGGGAGTGGCGTTCACGCCATAGGATGGAACTTCAATGTTTGGTGGCCATTAAAGTCACCCACCACCCCCATACTTAAGTTTCAAATCTCCACTTTTAACTTTCATTCGGCTCCATAGCCGTCTTGCCTTCTCAATGTAGTAATTGCTTGTCCTTCACTCAACGTTTTCACCTTGTACACCTTGTCAATTCTTTATCTCATTCGCTTCCCCACCATAGTAATAGGTGTTAGTTGAAAATGCCATTCTTTGCAAGCCAACGTAAGATAGGGATAGTTTAAGTGTTAAACACCATGCAAATATTAGTGGCACATAATATAGTTTTCTTATAATGGTCATACTTGGTATAAGTAAGGGGTCACGTACACCTAAAGCACACAAAGACATACAAGCTAGTAATGTTGTCGAAGTATATATATCTTAAGGTATGCTTATACATACATACATACATACATACATATATATATACATATATATATATATATATACATATATAGATATATATATATATAGATATATATATATATATATTATATATATATATATATGTAATATATATATAACTAATTATACCTTACCCCAAAGATTAACATCCGAGATGCCGTCATTCGATATTTTCAGCCCTCGACTTTCAACTCGAAGGACGACCCTTCTCTTCCTTGTGAAACGTCGATTGAAATAAAATCAAACTTCTTTGACCTCGAAGCATTATCGTGATTGAAGTAGTTTCGAGTCTGTATGCGGATTCACCTTACAGAGAAACAAAAAAAAAAAAATAAAAATAAAAATAAAAAATATTGTCGCATTTTTTGGGTTGTTACGCAATGGATGCGTCGTCATGCCGCCATCGAGCGAGCATCGCCTTTGAGCGGCGCTACATTTTTGGTATCAGAGCCAGGGGTTCGAAGCTGGGACCCTTGGGCACACGCAGAAAACGCAAAACAGGAACACTTAACTAGTGCAGAACATTATTCTTTTAAAATATAAAGCCATAATGTTGATAATGATAGTAAACAGCAAATTTAGAAAACGATACAAGACCTAGAACGATGAACTAACTCTCGCCTTGATCTGTGCAGGGGGCGGATTGGGCGAGGGGTCTCTTCACATAGACCTAGACATACCACCGCCAGAGCAGGCCGTAGCAGCCCTTCTCCGTCGATCTTGCGTGTGCACACTCCAGGATGTCAATGCCGCTATACGTGGAGAGCCCTTGGGAGGACGACTTGCTAGGCATAGTTTGGAGCCATCAGTAGATGCCCAGGCATCCCCTCGACACATCGAGGAGCACAGAGCAGAGAATTTCCGTGTAGAGTCAAATAGGGCGAGTCACCACAGAGAGGACATGTGGACAGGATCTCGGGACATAGGACAGTCTCTGAGCCCTGCAGACGCAGGGAGGAGCATGCAGAGAGACCTAGGATTCGTCACATCAGCCTGTAGACCATATCGGGAGATCCCGGCTGTGACCATCTCGATTCGGGAGATACAGGGCGGTTTCAGTGCAGAGGCACAGTTGGGGAGCTTGAGCGGATGCTTGAAGCTCTTGTCGCTATGTGCATGTAGCAACACGAAAGCTTGTGTTGCGATCCACCTTCCGAGGGATGGAGCAGGAGTTTGGTGGAGGACCGAGGAGCGAAGCTCCATGTCGACTCGTAGACGATTACCCGGGAGCTGTTTGAGGAGCGGTTCAGAGAGAGCGGGTATTTACCTGTGAGATTTATTCAAGCGTAAATGGGATGACGAGTTTCATGACCTCTCGCTCGTGATCGATGATGATAGCCGAGTATGAGAGTCGATTTCGGACCTACTTCAAGACGCGTCGACTATATGCGGGATGAGCAGGCGGATTCACAAGTTCATCCGGCCCGAACTTGATTTAGTCAAGCGCAGTGCGCATTCACCGCCCTCGGACATTAGCAGAGGCCGTGGAAAAGGCCTATATTGCAGAGGGAGACACGGGGGAAGACACAGCAGGCTAGAGATAGAGTACAGAGCCGTATCTAGCAGATGTAGGATAGTAGGTCGAAGGGGTCAGTTCCTCCTCCACGGGGTGGACAGAGTTCAGGGAAAGCTTCATTTAGGCCACCACAAAGAAGCCAGCAGAGCAGAAAGAATGCACCCGCCCACCTTACCAACCTCCTCGGAGATTCAATGCACAGAGAGGATGTAGTATGGGGCCTCCTCCTAGGGGTCCCATTAGGACACAGGGTGCACCGAGAGCTCAGTCAGTAGGAGCTCGCCGCCAGAGACCTCAAGCAAATCATAGCCTGGATCGTCAAGATCTCGTATCTCGCCTCATCTAGAGTACCACTGGAGCCGCTTCCCACCGGAGAGGACCAGGCAAAAAGTATGGTTGCGGAGTTGTTGGACATATTTGGAGATTGCCCGCATAACCCTACCAAGGGTAAAGACACAGAGCTCGTGAGCCTACTGTTGGAGATATGGCACAGAGTCATCGGATCTACGCAGCGGTCGAGAACCGCCTGAGCCGAGCATCGCAGTACCGTGATTGAGACGTGTTGGTTTTCAAATAGGACTTTTTAGAAGAGCAACAGTCAGGGGACAAGAAGTCCCTCCTCTTTGATGGGAGAGGTTCCCTTATTCAGAAACGAACTTATTTACAAATGTACAAAATATTATTTTATGGTTGAACTTGGATATTACGAAAGTGTTTTCCACAAGGATCATCAGTTACAAAAGGACTGAGGAAAGGGAATAAGAGGATGAGCAGAATAGCAACATTCAGAATTATAGATAGCAGAATAATTCTTTATGTATGCGAAGTTTCAAGGAATTTAAGACAAGATCATTTGCATTGGCTGAATAGGATTAAATTTAAAGACACAAAGTTCTGTAAATAACCTTCTTCAAATTCATTAATCAAGGACACAAAGTTCCTTCTTGGTTATACAAGATCGTTGTATTTGCAAAACCGGACAGTATGCAATCAGAGAGACTAACAAATTAGAGACAAAATGATCTTCACAATATTAAATGAAAACACAGAGATAACAGAGATAGATAGACGATGAACGGAAAGCCCTTTTGTATTGATTTCTTTCTGATCTATTTACACTTTCAGAAAATATGCCAAGTTCTTCCTCCTTTTCAAAATGGCGCAAAGAAGGCCATTATATAGCTTACAATTCGGTTACTCCTCGTAACCGTTTCTTTTAACTAGAGAATAGTTAAGGAATGCCAAACGCAATTTCTTAACTAATTACATGGAATACGAAAGGAATAGGAAGAAGAGAAAAGAATGAAGAAGGAGACAGGTGGACAGTCACTGAGAAGGACCCACCGTCTTCAGAAACCGCTTCTTGAATTTCTTTAACGTCTCAGCTATGTCTTTGCCACGAGGGACACACCAGACGTTTCATCTTGAAGATGACAATGGATATCTTTGAAAACTGATGTAAACGGCGTCTTGAAAGCTTCGTCCTTATGCCAGCTGTCCTTGAAATTTGATCTTCGCAACTTAAATTCAAATTTAGCACATTCGGGTCGAGCGGGAAAAACTAAGTATGAATTGCATTAGGTTCACTTGGGACATGTGAGACGCGAATGCGCGAAACACGAGGCTCGGCCGATTCGGACGAAACAGGGAGAAGACGCACAAATGCATTTTGGGACATTTGGGACGAAAATGCGCGAAGGACGTGGTCCGGGCGAACCGGCCGAAAATGGAACAGTTTGCATTTTTTGATTTGGGACAAAGAGCTCTGAAGTACGCGACTCGGGAGTTTCGGCCGAAAATGGGACAGCGTGCACTTTTTAACTTTGGGACATTCGGGACAAAAAGTTCCGAAGGACGCGGTTCGGGCGAATCGGCCGAAAATGGAACAGAAGGCCCGTTTGGACTTGGGACATTTGAGACAAAAAGTTCCGGAATACGCGACTCGGCCGGTTCGGGTGAAAATGGAACAACTTGCACTTTTTGATTTGGGACATTTGGAACAAGAAAGTGCGAAGTGCGCGGTTCGGGTGCTTCGGCTAAAATTGGAACATCTCGCACAATAAGTTTTGGGACACTTGGGACAAAAATTTCCGACGGGCCCGAAAATGGAACGACTTCGGGGATTTCGGCCGATCGGAGAACACGAGACCCGATTGAACTTGGGACAGTTGGGACAAAAATGTCCGACAGGCCCGAAATACTTACAAAATGACCCAAAACTTAGATTTTTCGACTTCAGGACTTTTTTCACACCACCAGCTCGACAGAAAAGACACTTAGACTCAAAATTTTGAAATTTTTTTACTTTTGACAGAGTGGGGAATTTTGAGTGGACAACAGCTGGCTCCTTCTGGGGATGACTTGGCATAAATTCAAGGAATGAGACAAGGCAAGAACTTAGACAAACTTGGTGAAGCAGACCAGTGCCTTATCCCTTGGGCAACGGAGTCAAAAACAGACCAACACAGAGGGCAACACACAAAAGCAACAGAAGGGAAACACACCAAAAGCAGAGAAGCAAAACAACACTGTACAGAATGTACAAAGGGACTCCCTAGTCACCTAGGACTTGAACAACTTGAGATACTGCCCACTATAGGGAAGTGGGAGAGGAGAACCATCCATGTAATCAAGATAGAAAGAATTCTCACCAGCAAAATGTCTGATCTTGAAGGGTCCGAGCCACAGGGAATCAAACTTTCCATGGCTGCCACGAGGTTCATGTCTTTTATCCCATAACAGCACGGTGTCTCCAACTTGGAAATCTCTGAACCTAGCTTTCTTGTCAAACAGGACCTTTATCTTTTGCTGGTGAACAGATATCCGATCAGCAACCTCCAATCTGTCCTCATTCAGTTTATGCAGGTACATAATCCTCTTATCCAGAGCATCACTGAAACTAGTATCCTCAATGGCCTTCATTAGGTGCAAGGCTGGCAGTTCCACTGTCACTGGCAATTGAGCTTCTACTCCATATACCACTTGAAAAGGAGACATTCCAATAGCTCTCTTTGGTGTAATCCTGTCTGCCCAAAGAGCATCATAGAGCTTTTTGTGCCAGTTTCGTTGAGACTCATTGACCAACTTTCTTATGATAGTCACCAGGTTTTTGTTTGTGGATTCTGCTTGACCATTTCCCTGGGGGTAGTAATCTGAAGAATGAGCCAAAGAAATGCCATACCCATAGCAGAAGTCCATTATCTCAGCTGAAGAGAAATTCGAGGCATTATCTGTTACAATCTTATTAGGTACACCATACCTCACCAGGATGTTCTCTTTGATGAAATTGCATACCACTTCAGAAGTAGTGCTCTTGACTGGAATAGCTTCCACCCATTTGGTGAAGTAGTCAGTGGCAGTTAGCACATGAGTGTGACCAGCACTGGAAGCAGGATTAAGTGTACCAATGAAGTCTAGACCCCACTGTTGAAATGGTTCCTCAATCACAACTGGCTTGAGAGGCAACGACGCCAGTTTAGGTCTTCCCACAAAAGTCTGACAAGCCTCGCATTTATCCACCCACTTGGATGCATCTCTGAACAAGGAAGGCCAGTAGTAACCTCCACGGAGTATCTTGTGAGCAGTGACCGTTGATGAATAGTGCCCTCCACATGCCTGATCATGAAAAGCTGAGAGCAATTTTCTCTGCTGTTCCTTGTCCACACACTTCAAAAATCTCCCATCTAAACCACGCTTGAACAAGGCATTTTCCCACAATACATATTGTGCTGACCTCAATTTAACAGTCCTCTTTTCTTTGGCAGTTAAATGAGAGGGGCATTCCCCATAGGTGAGAAAATGGGCGATGTCAGCATACCATTCATCAACCGAACTCAGGAACAGAACAGTAGGAAGGTCAACTTTCTCCTCTAGCAACTCATGTTTGGCTCCTTCAGCAATGAGCTCACAAAGACCTTTTCCACGAACCAGCTTGGTTGGTTTGATATCAATGTCATACTCTTGGACCTTAGCCACCCAGTTCCCTCTCTTGGATCCAAATTCTTGCTGTGTAAGAATTGACTTAACAGTTGTATCTGGAACCAGCACCATAGAGTGAGAGTTGAGGATATAGAAACGGAACTGCTTAACAGCTTTGACTACTGCAAAAGCATGCTTCTCCATCATGGTGTATTTTAGCTCATGATTCTTCAGGATATAGCTCATGAAGGCAATTGGTAGCTCATGTTTATCGGAGTCTTCTTGGGTTAAGACAGTAGCCAGGGTATTATCTGTAGCATAGCAATAGATGATGAAATCTTTGCTGAAATCGGGACAGGCCAAAACTGGAGTTTTAGCGATAGCTTTCTTGATACCCTCAAAGGATTCCTTTCCTTCAGAAGACCAACCAAATGTTTGCTTCCCTTTCATCATCTGAGAAATATTCAAAGTTAATTCAGCAAAATCAGGGATGAATCTTCTTAAAAAATTGATCTTACCGAAGAAGGAGTGCACGCCCTTTTTACTGGTTGGGAGAGGAATTTGCTGGATGGCTTGAACTCGTTCAGGATCAATCTTAATACCATCCTTGGAAACAATGTGCCCTAATAGTTTTCCCTCTGTAACACAGAAGACAGATTTTTTAGGGTTCAGAGAGATTCCATGCTCTCTGCATCTCAGCAGAACTGTCTCCAGGTGATCAAAATGATCCGCTCTTGTCTTGGAAAACACTGTCAGGTCATCAAGGTATATGACAATACACTTCCCTTTCAAGCTTCCAAAAGCCAGATCCATAGCTCTCTGGAAAGTGGCACCAGCATTAATAAGCCCAAAAGGCATTCTCTTGTAGGCAAAGGTACCCCAAGGAGTGGTGAAGGCTGTCTTGTGTTGATCTGCAGTATCAACCTCTACCTGATTGTATCCAGAGAATCCATCAAGCATAGATAACATTTCAGATCCTGTTACTGCTTGCAATATTTGATCCATCATAGGCAAAGGGTAATTATCTTTCGAGAAGCTTTGATTCGAGTTCTGAAATCAACACGAATGCGGATCTCACCATTTTTCTTCCTGACAGGCACAATATTTGCAATCCATGTCGAATGGTGAATAGGAAAAATAATTTTAGCCTTCAACAACTTCTGAATCTCCTGAAAGATGGTGTCAGCTATTTTGGGGTTGTACTGCCTTTGTTTCTGCTTGAAAGGCTTAATTCCTGGTTTGAGAGGAATCGAGTGCTGCATATCTTTTGGTTTGAAAGCTTTCAAATCTTCATAAGAGTAAGCGAGAACATCTTTATACCTTTTTAGAAGATCAATTGCTTTTCTCCTTTCATCTGCTGTACAACATTTTCCAATATTTACCAGCTTAGGGTCATTAGAACTCCCAATATCAATCTTATCATACTCGGTGATTCTTTGAGGTCGATCAAAACTTTAGATTTCACATACCTGTCATGCTTATCAAATAGTTCCTCCAAACTCACCAACCCTTTAGGAATCTTGTTTCCTTTGAGATTGATGCATCCATCTTGATCTGTTTCTTCTCCTTGGGTGACGGCTTGGTCAGAGGACACACTCTCACGAGGCAGGTTGTCACTTCCCTCAAAATACAGTTGTTCGAAATTACCCTTGAGTTCCAGGAAGGAAAGCAAATGCTGGTCATCGTTGAAAACTTGCCAGTTATTGGTATTGTCAGGTACACTAGGCCGGTGGACCATTTCAATAGTGAACTTATCCTGAGAGAATTCAGGATGGGGAATCAGTAGTGACCCTGAGACAGCCAGTGAATCAGCCCTGCTGTTCTTTTCTCTAGGTATTGCTTCAATAGAGAAAGCATCAAGGAATTCAATGGAATCCCAAACCTGATTCCGGTAATGCTTCAGCCTCCCATTTTTTACCTGAAAGAGGTTTCTGACCTGCTTCACAATCAACTCTGCATCACCACGAGCCAGAAGGTTCTTCACACCTCGTTCTTTGGCCACTTGCAGTCCAAGAATGAGAGCCTCATACTCTGCTGTATTATTAGTGTTTTCAAACTGCAACTTAAATGAAAAAGGATGTAGGCATCCTTCAGGTGACACTAGCAGGACACCAGCTCCAGAACCAGCTGAGGAACAACTTCCATCAAATTCTAAAATCCAAACACCATTGGGATCTTTAGGTGATACTTTGGAGGGTTGGATTTCATCAGGGGACATAATCATGTAATTACCATGCCCCATATCCTCATAGAGTATTTGTGCCTTAGGATCATCCGTTTTCTGCACAATATACTCAGACTGCTTCTCAGGTAGTAACTTCTTCATGTGTCCATTGTGCAGGTATGAGTGCATGTGACCAGTCCATTTGGATTTCCCCACCCACATCTTTACAGAAGTTTCTACTTAGCAACATTCCATAAGAAGGAGGAATGTCTGCTACTAGGATGGTAGCCAACACTTTCTTTTCAGGCAAAGCGGCAAAGGCCACTTGTGCATCTTTAATCCTTCCAACCAAAGGCACTTCCTTACTCTCCATGGAGTAGCGGGATCCATAAGTGCGAGTGAGGTCAAGCCTAAAGCATGAGCTACTTTAGCAGCATCACATTATCGAGGCTCCCGAATCTATGACACATTCACGAGCCTATGGCCAGGCTATGAAAGTGTTACATAAAATGGTTTAATTTTGTCACCGGGGAGGTGGCGGCAGTTTTACGAGACTTGGGTGGGCGCGAGGAGGAGTAGGTAAAGGCCTTTAGAAGTGGTCTTAGAGTTGGAATTAACAAAGTGGATCATTTTGGCAAAGGCTTTGGGATGGGTTTGATAGTACTCAGCTTCTGAGATTTGTACCTTGGTCTTTTTCAGGTGATCAACAATATCAAAGGATCCAGAAGTGGACGGGCCATCATCATTTGGAATTCTAGGCTTATCAACTTTAGGAGAAAAAGAAGAAGCAACTTTGGTAGCTGGATTGATAGGACTCACCTTCTGTGTAGACGAAGTAGGGATAGGAGATCCTCTTCTTGCAATTACAGGGATAGTTGCCGACTGCTCCTTGGATTTCTTAGGTGGCTGGGTCACCTTCTCCCTCTGCTTTGTCTGTTCTCGAGTCATGACAGCAAAAGATTCGCTGTTCATGTCTGCTACCACTTCATCATAATCATCAATGCCCTCAGTGGTAAAGAAATTAACTCGAGATCCCTCAAGTTCCTCTGCTTCATCATCAAATTCCTCCACAAACTCCTCGCAAGCTTCATCATCATCTGGCTCTTCAACTTCACAGGTTGCGTTCACAGGAACCTTAACAGGAGGTCCTTCAAGTGCTAGTCTTGTGTGAGGAGCAGGCAAACGATTTCTGGGCTGAAAATTTCTTCTTGGAACATCTGCATACGGGGCATGCTGAGCCAACTGTTTCTTTATAGCGACAAGATCATTTGCGAGTTTCTGGACTAATGGATCAGTACTAGGTCCAGGGGTGGAAGAGGAAGAAGCAGCAGACTTAGATTTGGGAGGGTCTCTTCTCAACTTCCCTGACATGATCAAGTCATCTTCGATACTAACAGCCAGTTCTTGATCCAGAGCTAGTGTTCCGAGATTAGCCCTTCTTAGTGCATAACTAACTTTGGGCGATTGAGCATTTAGGAAGAAACACTTTTGAATTTGGTCGACAGGTCGGGTAGGCGTTGGAATTTTATTTACCAACCTGTTGAACCGGGCCACAAATTCCCTCATGGGCTCTTGTGAATCTTTCTTTATCTGAGAGACCTAGGCAAGCAAGGCATGCACATCTTCTGCCGGCTTGAAACGGTTCTCGAACTGAGTTCTCATTGTGTCCCAATCGGTTATAGCACCGGCCGGAAGGTGATAGAACCAATCAGCAACATTATCTTGTAACGTCTCAACAAAAACAAATTTTACGGAGGCGTCTTCATATTCGACTCCCGAACTCCACATGCAGCAACGAAGGCTGCGATGTGTTCGTCGAGTGCACTTTGCCATCGCCTTTGAATTTGGGGAAGTTCTTCCGGTTTCCTCTGGGTAACTCATGCGAAAGGTGAGCAAGGGCCGAGGCCCGACACGATGACCCCATGGTAATGGCGCCCATTCTTGGAAAAACGGCTTGGAGAGGAATCTTTAACACCGGCGAGGATCAAAGCTCGTAGATTGGGACTAGCGAGGCTCGAAGGAATACCACCGTAGGACTTCTTCTTGAGCAGGTGGAGTGCTTGTCGAGCGAGTCCTTCTATTTCTTGTTGTTGAAGGGAAAGGAAAACCTTGCTTGCTCCAAAGTGGCGAGAGTCTTGATACCAAGGGCCCTTCTCCCTCGAGTGAAACGCGGAGTCGCCAGATCAAAGGATGATCAAAAATTGCAGAACTGGAATGTGATTTTCCCCAGCGGAGTCGCCAAAAACTGTTGGTTTTCAAATAGGACTTTTTAGAAGAGCAACAGTCAGGGGACAAGAAGTCCCTCCTCTTTAATGGGAGAGGTTCCCTTATTCAGAAACAAACTTATTTACAAATGTACAAAATATTATTTTATGGTTGAACTTGGATATTACGAAAGTGTTTTCCACAAGGATCATCGATTCTGAGAATGAGGAAAGGAATAAGAGGATGAGCAGAATAGCAACATTCAGAATTATAGATAGCAGAATAATTCTTTATGTATGCGAAGTTTCAAGGAATTTAAGACAAGATCATTTGCATTGGCTGAATAGGATTAAATTTAAAGACACAAAGTTCTGTAAATAACCTTCTTCAGATTCATTAATCAAGGACACAAAGTTCCTTCTTGGTTATACAAGATCGTTGTATTTGCAAAACCGGACAGTATGCAATCAGAGAGACTAACAAATTAGAGACAAAATGATCTTCACAATATTAAATGAAAACACAGAGATAACAGAGATTAGATAGACAATGAATAGAAAGCCCTTTTGTATTGATTTCTTTAAGATCTATTTACACTTTCAGAAAATATGCCAAGTTCTTCCTCCTTTTCAAAATGGCGCAAAGAAGGCCATTATATAGCTTACAATTCGGTTACTCCTCGTAACCGTTTCTTTTAACTAGAGAATAGTTAAGGAATGCCAAACGCAATTTCTTAACTAATTACATGGAATACGAAAGGAATAGGAAGAAGAGAAAAGAATGAAGAAGGAGACAGGTGGACAGTCACTGAGAAGGACCCACCGTCTTCAGAAACTGCTTCTTGAATTTCTTTAACGTCTCAGCTATGTCTTTGCCACGAGGACACACGAAATTTCATCTTGAAGATGACAATGGATATCTTTGAAAACTGATGTAAATGGCGTCTTGAAAGCTTCGTCCTTCTGCCAGCTGTCCTTGAAATTTGATCTTCGCAACTTAAATTCAAATTTAGCACATTCGGGTCGAGCGGGAAAAACTAAGTATGAATTGCATTAGGTTCACTTGGGACATGTGAGACGCGAATGTGCGAAACACGAGGCTCGAGAAAGAGCGGCACAAATGCATTTTGGGACATTTGGGGCGAATGGAGAGAAGACGAAAATGGAAATACATTTTGGGACATTTGGGACGAAAATGCGCGAAGGACGCGACTCGGGAGTTTCGGCTGAAAATGGAGACAGTAAGGCCTTTTGGACTTTGGGACATTTGAGACAAAAAGTTCCGGAATACGCGACTGGAGCACGGCCACGTTCGGACTTGAAAATTTGGAACAAAAGTTTGCACTTTTTGATTTGGGACATTTTGAACAAGAAAGAAAGTCAAGTCACGCGAGTTCGGGTGCTTCGGCCGAAATTGGAACATCTCGCACAATAAGTTTTGGGACACTTGGGACAAAAATTTCCGACGGGCCCGAAAATGGAACGACTTCGGGGATTTCGGCCGATCGGAGAACACGAGACCCGATTGAACTTGGGACAGTTGGGACAAAAATGTCCGACAGGCCCGAAATACTTACAAAATGACCCAAAACTTAGATTTTTCGACTTCAGGACTTTTTTCACACCACCAGCTCGACAGAAAAGACACTTAGACTCAAAATTTTGAATTTTTTTTTACTTTTGACAGAGTGGGGAATTTTGAGTGGACAACAAGACGACGAGGTAGTGTTGGTGGTATTTCCACCTCTATATTATTTGACTGGTTCTTCCGATTCTTTCATTGCACCATCCTTAGTAGAGAGTTGTAGGTGGTGGCGCTTAGACAGAGGCCGTAGTTGGGACGTGGAGATGGCTTCTGGAGCCAAGATTTCTGCAGACTCCTTAGTCAAGGAGTGTGTAGTGGATTTGGGACCCTTCACCACTACTTCGATCTTCGGATCCTTCCATTAGGATCCTATGGCATCATTTTAGGCATGGATTGGTTGTGCCTTGCTCACAGAGCTAGAGTGGATTGTTACCATAAGACTATTGCTTGCATAGACGATCTTGGAGTAGAGTCAAGTGATATCGGGAGTTAGGAGGGCAGTATCCATTCGCACCATCTCCACTATGCAACTTAAGCGGTGTGTGCGACGGGTTTGCCTGTTGTATCTTTATTACGCCAGCTAGTGACGGATCGGAGGATGAGTCGGGGACCTTCCCTCGATGATCATCCCATCTTATTAGAGTTCGCGATGTGTTTCTGGGGAGCTACAGGGATTACCTCCCCACGTGATATCGACTTCCATATAGATCTAGTTCTGGCGCGAGCTATCTCACGAGCACCCTATCGGATGACTACACCCGAGTTATGCGAGCTCAAGTTGCGACTTGAGGGCCTTCGGAGAAAGGCCTAATTCGTCCCCAGTGTATCAACTTGGGGTGCACCACGATTATCTTCTTGAAGAAGAAAGATGGATCTCTTCGGTTTGTGTATTGATTACCGTCACCGAATAAAGTAACGATCAAGAATCGTTACCCCCTTCCACGCATTGACGATTTGTTTGATCGATGAAGGGGCTACTGCTTTCTCTAAGATAGATCTTAAGTCGAGGTACCATCGGCTCGATTGCGGAGTCGATATCCACAATGACCTTCCGCACGAGATATGGCCACTACGAGTTCACAAAGTGGTACCTTTCGGTTTGACGAATGCCCCCGCAGATTTATGAGTTTGATGAATGGGGTATTCAGGACCTTCCTTGATTGCTTCATGCTTATCTTCCTTGATGACATTCTGATTTACTCACGCACATGTGAGGAGCACGAGGAGCACCTTCGCCAGGGTTCTTCAAAGTGTCTTCGCAATGCGCCTTTTGACGGAACTTGGAGAAGTGTGCATTCTTTCAGCATCGAGGTGCAATATTTAGGCCACGTTATTTCTGGGGAAGGTATCGCAATCGATCCTTCCAAGATTCAAGCCATCATGGATTGGCCAGCACCCACTAGTGTGACCGAGGTGCGTAGTTTCATGGGTCTAGCAGGATACTACAGGAGGTTTGTTCAGGACTTCTCTCGGATTGCGCACCCTATCACTTCTCTTCAGCGGAAAGGGAAGAAGTTTTTATGGTCGGATAGATGTGAGTAGGCCTTCAGTACACTGAAGGAATGCCTTACGAGAGCACCTATCCTTGTAGTGCCAGATCCTCATGGAGAGTTTTTCATTTGCACAGATGCTTCCTTGGCAGGAATTGGAGGTGTGTTAATGCAGGAGGGTAGAGTAGTTGCCTTTGAGTCTCACAAACTCAAAGATTATGAGCTCAATTATCCGACCCATGACCTTGAGCTTGCAGCAGTAGTACATGCCTTAGTGCGGTGGAGACATTTTCTTCTTGGCCGGAGATTTACACTCAGGACTGATCACTTGAGTCTTCGCCACCTCTTCACACAGCCCAATCTCAACGCTCGGCCAAATAAGCGTTGATGGAGTTACTCGTGAGTATGACATGGAGATAGAGCATGTGAAGGAAAGGAGAATGTGGTGCGTATGCCTTGAGTAGACGGAGACATGTGGCTATGGCCACCTCAGTGGGCACAGATTTACGGAGTAGGATCTTGCAGCAGCTTCCTCATGATAGTTTCTACCTTGCAGCCAGAGCAGAGATTGAGTCTCAGAGACCCCTTGAGGGGAGATTTGATGGTTTTTCACTAGAGATAGATGGTCTTCTCAGACACAGAGGCCGGATATATGTTCCCAGAGATGGAGGCTTGAGACATGACATTTTGACAGAGGCTCATCGTGCACCGTATTCAGCCCATCCCGGGGTGAAGAAGATGCACGCCACCTTGAGACAGTGTACTTTTGGAGAGGACTTCGAGAGACATAGCTTCATTTGTATCCCACGTTTAGAGTGCGAGAGGTGAAGGCCGAGCATCGCATCCAACCGGCCTTCTCTATCCTCATGCCATACCGCAGTGGAAGTGGGACACCATCTCTATGGATTTTATTGTCGGGTTGCCGACGTCCGAGATACCACCACGACGCCATCATGGTCACGGTGGATAAATTGACAAAGGTAGCCCACTTTTCTCCAAAGAAAGACTACCTACACGGCTAGTGCAAGAAGAGACGTGTATATCTTGATGAGATTGTCGATTACATGGGATTCCGCGGAAGATCATTTGCATCATGCGACCCTTTGTACACCTCCCATTTCTGGACCACCATGCAAAGATGCCCTCGGGATGAGGATTAATTTCAGCATGACTTATCACCCCGAGACAGATGGACAGGACAGAGAGGGTGAATCAGATTTTGGAGGACATGCTCAGGGATGTACGTGATGGATCATCATCGAGATGGGAGGAGTATCCGTATTTGGTGGAGTTTTCCTCTGATAATAGTTTCCATAGTTCTATAGGCATGGCTCCTTTTCGCATTATATGGTAGAGAGTGAAGGACACCTCTTAGTTGGGATAGGATTGAGGACAGTGGTTTCCCTGGGCCAGCATTATTACAGGGACATGGAGCAACAGTTACCTTGATCGAGATAGAGAGATTGTAGGAGGCACATGATAGACGAGAAGAAGTATGCGGACCAAGATAGACGATAGATCGCAGCTTTTGAGGTAGGCACGAAGGTGTTTCTTCGTGTCGACATCACATAAGATCCCTATCCGTTATGGAAAAGGTTCTAAGCTTGCTCCTAGATTTGTGGGTCCCTTTGAGATCTTGGAGCGCCTCGGCCCCTTAGCCTATCGTCTAGCATTGCCACCTAGCTTATCGCGCATCCATGATGTATTTCACGTTTATGTGCTTAGGAGATATGTTTCTGATCCTTCTCATGTGCTAGATTGGACTGCATTGCAGGTGCAGGATCAGGGGCAGGTGATGGTGGAGCCCGTGCGCATTTTAGATCACAGGACCCTAGGCCTTCGTGGCAGAGAGATTGATCAGGTTGGATCCAATGGGACAGATACGATGAGACTGCTGCTACTTGGGAGGATGCTACATCATTGCGAGCTCAGTTTCCACACTTATTTCAGTGACTTCCAGGAGGAAGTCTAGTCTAAGGGGAGGGGGATGTAATGCCCACTTCCCTACGACACTTAGTTGATTATCATTTTGAGCTATGCAGACTTTAGATATGGACATGGCTTATACTTATGTTGATTAGCATGATGTTTTGTGACTAGATGCATTTGGATTATGGTTGGATTTTGTTTTCGTATGATCTACACCGACTCATGGACAGGACTATTGATACCGATATTATTTTTATATGGATATATTGCATGTGTTCTAACATTGGATTTCTTCGCCATGATGAGTAGAATGTAGTTGTTGAATTTACATTACTATGATTTTGGATAATGATGGAATGCATAATTAAGTTGTGATTTAGACCTAGAATAATGGATAATTGAATTACGTATAGATGTTAATAAATTTCATGCATATGATTATTTTGGATATTTTGACATGGCCGCAAGGCCGAAGGAGGTATTTTGCATTTTGCAGGAAGCACAGCCTGATCACAACCATGAGGGGGATTGGGGACCAAACACAACAGAATGTCGGGTGGTTACAACAATTGGTCGTCAAGGCAACTAGTAAATTGTATTGTGTTACCTTTATTCTTTTATGTGTTAAGAAAATTTCCATGAGGGGGAAATTTTCTAATGTGACCAAGGGGGTAAGAATTTTATTACTTGTTTTAACTTACTTTAGTAGGTGATTTTATTTGTGATGTTTCTTTTTTTGAATTACTTTGCTAAGTGTGTTTAAATTAATATTAACATCTTGCTTTAAATTTTAAGTTTTGGGGAAGTCAAGTGGGTGTAATTAATTTTGATGGTTGGCTCCTTGAGCCTTGTGTTTCCTCATGTATTGAATGCTTGGTTTTGAGTGTTGACCACTCCAAACTCTTTGAATCTCGAATTTGAGATTGAGGGCAATTTTGGGGGACTTGTGGGACAAGTTAAACTTGTCCCACACTTCCCAAAACCCTTACCAACCATATCTATGGGTTGGGAATCCAAAA
Organism: Taxus wallichiana var. yunnanensis; assembly: GCA_018340775.1. Lineage (NCBI taxonomy): Eukaryota > Viridiplantae > Streptophyta > Pinopsida > Cupressales > Taxaceae > Taxus > Taxus wallichiana. The sequence continues at coordinate 1,085,008 of CM031233.1, forward strand.
AGGGGATTATTTATTGTTTTGGGAAGGAAATATGACTTTGGAGTGCACTTTCCTCATTTTGCATTTATTTGTGCCTTAAGGCACATGGGAAGGGATGGTTATGGATGAGAGATGTCATTCAACCCAACCACCCATTTATGGTGTTTTGGGATTTGAGTTGACTAAAGGGAGGTGGTCTTGAGGATGTGTGAGGTGGCATCCTACAAGGAGCCACATCACCCTCACTCTTCCTCTTGTCTATTTATGGAAATTTCCTCCATTGTGGAGGGGGTTGGAGCTTTGTTTTTTGTTTGGTTTAAGAGTTCTCTTTTGTTATCTTTGGGAGAAAAGAATTGGGAGAAAGAGAAAAAGAGTGCTTGGACTTGCATGCTTGGATTGATTTGGGAAGGAGCTTGGACAAATTTCTTGGTTTAGGCTTCTCCAATGGAGAGGTAGGAGACCCTCTCCTTTGTTTTGCTTTCATATTATTGTTGCTTCTATGCTAAAATTGTGAAAAATGCATGTTTACTTTGGTGTATTGTGAAAATGGATAGAATGCTTATTGTGTAGTATAGGAGAGGTCTATGGGAATACTCATGAGGGAGGCATAAGAGTAGATTAGGATTTTGTGGAGGGAGTTTGAGAGGGATGCCCATCTTGGGTAAGAATGTTTACATTCTACCTTGTCTTTGAGGGAGCCATAAGAGGAGGGAGGCATAAGAGTATGGGAGGAAAAAGGGGTACTTGAGGGAGGCATAAGAGTCATAGGGGCTTGTGTTTTATTGTGGAGGGTTTTGGATGGGCATCTCATCTCAATTGGGAGGCATAAGGAAAACATTCCCATAGTTCCTTCTCTTGTTGGCTTGGATGAAAGCCTTGTTGTGCAAAGTATTGTGTTATTTGTGTTTCCTTGTTGTTTCCTCTTTTTACTTTGAATGTTGTGAAGAAATTGTATTGTGGAAGCAAGTATTGTTGCCTTGAGTTGAGACCACCCTTCATTGTGTTGTGTTTGGGGCTCGGGGTCAATGGAGGAGATTGCTTCTCTCCTCCATTGAGTTTTGGTTGGGAGGAGAGTGTTGCCTCTCCCCTATCTTGGTTGTGATTTGAATACTTGGATCATGGAGCATGGATGAAGAACACTTGGAGCACAAGAACCTTGTTGTTGATAATGTTAAAATATCATGTAATTACCCACCTTGAGTGGAGAAAGAAATGTAATATTGTTTGCTTTCTTTAGCTTACATTGTTGCAAATTTGTTTCCACATGAAGTAGAAAGTGTTGTAACAAATGTTGAATGAAAGTTGTTCTTTTGAACTCCAATAATAAGCATGTAATATAGATGGAATTATAGGTTGAAAGGATGACATTTTATCTATTCTCTTTCTTTCTTGATTTGGAACCTCTCATGAGTATGTTAATCTTATTTACATGTTAGTAGTTCTTGTTTTAAACCTTTTCGAAAGTAATTTTGGAACCCTCTTGAAGGGTGTTGGGAATTTACAAAAACTCCTTTCAATATTATAACTTATTCTTAATTATATACATCAAAAGCTTAAATTTTCCCTCATCTCATTTACATGTCTTTTTGCTTCCTAAGAATGTTTTATTTAATCCTTTATATAAATCTTATATTTGCTTCCTAAAACATCTATATTGTATAATTGATGTATAGATAAATTTTTATACCACTTTAGCTATATTTTATGTATATATTATTTATATCATAACATATTTTATTCTATATTGTTGTTGAAATGGCAAAAATGCTAGCAAAGATTTTGGACTTTTTTTTTACAGATTAGGATCCTGCGAGTGGTCTTAGCTTCACAAATATCCAGCTGCATAGCAGGCCTCGCCACTGCCCAAACAAATGTGAAGTTAGTCTCAAAATCAAGACCAGTCAATCACCCTAAATCATGTCTAAGAGAATAACTGCTAATATAAAAAGAAATGATGATACGTTTCAGTAGATATGCCTGACAGACAACTTGAAACACAAAGCGCTGACTGTCACAGCGAACATTTAAATTGTTGCAATGCTTACAAAGATTTGCACGTTTCATTTTTTTACAGTTTAGGACACTGCGAGTGGTCTTAGCTTCACAAATATCAAGCTGCATGGCAGGCCTCGCAACTGCCCAAACAAATGTAAAGTTAGTCTCAAAATCTAGACCAGTCAATCACCCTTAATTCGTGACTAAGAGAATAACTGTTAATATAAAAGAAAATGATGAAACGTTTCAGTAGATATGCCTGATAGACAGCTGATACACAAAGCTCTGCCTGTCACAGAGGATATTTAAACTGTTGCAGTGCTTGCAAAGGCGGGTTTTGTGGTCGTCTATTTAAGAGTGTTGCAATAGACAAGTATTAGAGGTATATTAAGACAGTAATACAAATATCACACGTGGATTTGCTCTTGTAACAGCATAACAATTGGGCTTCTTGTAAACTCTGATATGAAACAGGTCCACCTCTAGGAGATTCTTCTCCACGAACCCTCTCAAGGCAGGCCAGGTCTCCGTGTGACTTCCCCACTGTCCCTTAAGCGATTTGTTTATGTACTCTGTGTAGGCGGATCCCGTGTCTTTTTGAGGTGCTTACAATACTGAACAGATAACAACATAGTTGGTCGACCTGCGCTTTTTAATGCGTTCTCCGTTAAAAAAAAAAAGGGAAAAAGGGACTGTGGTTGTGGCGCAGCCATGGGCGGATGAAAGGAGGGAAAACCACTGCTGTTTCCACCTGTGTCTATACCCACACTCTGCCAGTTTCCTCACACGGCCAGGGGTTCAAAACTGGTAATACGCCTTCCTCATGCGCCTGTAGCTTCAACTGCTACCTCCCTTTTGTTTGCACGCGGCCGGGACAACGGATTATTGACTGGGCGGCTTGGCAGAGAGTAGGTTGCAAAATATAGTGTACTCATTGTTTAGGCGGCCAGTCAAAGATGGATTTGCAAAATCCATGAAGTAAATGTTATGCGGCCTGTGGGAGTGGCGTGCACGCCATAGGATGGAACTTCAATGTTTGGCGGCCATTAAAGCCACCCACCGCCCCCATACTTAAGTTTCAAATCTCCACTTTTAACTTTCATTCGGCTCCTTGAATTTATTTATGCATATCAATAAATAGCCGTCTTGCCTTCTCAATGTAGTAATTGCTTGTCCTTCAGTCCACGTTTTCACCTTGTACACCTTGTCAATTCTTTATCTCATTCGTTTCCCCACCATAGTAATTAGTGTTAGTTGAAAATGCCATTCTTTGCAAGCCAACGTAAGATAGGGATAGTTTAAGTGTTAAACACCATACAAATATTAGTGGCACATAATATAGTTTTCTTATAATAGTCATACTTGGTATAAGTAAGGGGTCACGTACACCTAAAACACACAAAGACATACAAGGTAGTAATAATGTCGAAGTATATATATCTTAATGTATGATTTTCCTGGATATATGTATGCATATACATACATACATACATACATACATTATACCTTACCCTAAGGATTAACATCCGGAGATGCCGTCATTCGATATTTCAGCCCTCAGACTTTCAACTCGAAGGACGACCCTTCTCTTCCTTGTGAAACGTCGATTGAAATAAAATCAAACTTCTATGACCTCGAAGCATTATTGTGATTGAAGTAGTTTCAGTCTCAGTATGCGGATTCACCTTGGCAGAGAACCAAAAAAATAAATAAAAATAAAATAAAATAAAATAAAATATATTGTCGCATTTTCGGTTGTTCGCAATGGATGCGTCCGCCGTAAATGCCATCGAGCGAGCGCCTTTGAGCGGCGCATGGGTACTACCGTAGCTTCTATAGTTGGACCTCCTGTTGCTAGGATTGTGACACCCGATGTTCAACACTTTTATTTTCTAGTGTGTGAAAATTATACCTTAATCTAATTAATTTATTTTATTAAATTATTACTTTACAATTTATTAATATTTAAATAGATATATAAGATCTAGTGTTGACATATACTATTGATTGTTTACTTGTGTGTTTAGGCTTCTTCTCTAGGGCATGCTTGGTGATAATTTTGGTGTTTCCTAGCCCACAACATATCCATATATGAAATTTTCATAGCTCTCGAATGAGCCATGCCATGATATATTGCTTGATGTTGAGGGCCTGAGTCAGCTTGGTTCATTAGGCTCATTATTTGTTGGTGTTGAGATCATGGGTCAGCCAGAGATAGTTGTTGGTGGCAGCCCCATATATCTCGAGACACATTGCGCTGAGGTGTGTGTGTGTGTGTGTGTGTGTGTGTGTGTGTGTGTGTGTGTGTGTGTGTGTGTGTGTGTGTGTGTGTGTGTGTGTGTGTGTGTGTGTGTGTGTAATAGTATTTTAGATTTAATATTTAATCTAAATTTAAATTTTTGAAATTAATGTTTTATTCAAAAACTTGTTTATCAACTTCTTACATTTAATTTATTTTGTTTCACAGGATCTACAGGCTAGAGATCTACACATAGTGTAGATAATCCCAACATCCACCCATAAATAGATACAAAGGTAATCAATTAAATAGTTATATGATATATTCAATTATTCAAGAAATTGTTGTAGAATTTCGCTTATATTTTAATATGGTATGTTATATATAGTTTTTGATGTGTATATATTATTTTTATAAATGCAGGGTGTAGCTGAGCCTAGTAATGGATCTGATACTCGCCCTAGTAGACAACAGAGACTATCTACATGATACATTGTATTCTTTTTCATGTACATGTATATAGTGTTTACATGAGATTTTTATATGACTTAGACATGTATAAATATTTTTGGGATATTACTTGTATATAGATATTGATTTATCACATGTATTTTGTTGATCTATACACATGTATTTTATTGATTGACTTAGAAATGTGTTAAATGATTGATTGATTTATGAGTTGTGATTACAACATGCAATGTGATGATAAGAATGGATTTAAGAACATGTTATTAACTTTGTAATTTGAGTCATTGATTTATGTTACTTTAGAGAAAATGATCATTTAATATTATTTGTGCACTCAAGTAATGCATGAACCTAAAACTCTCTAACTTAGATATTATGAACCTAATGAAACATGAACCTCATCATAGTAATGCATAGGATATTATGAACCTAATGAACATATTATCCATAGGATATTATGAACGTAATGAAGCATGAACCTCATCAAAGTAATGCATTCATTTATAACCATAGATCTTAATACCAAAATAATATGTAATAATGGTTACACTATATCAAATGTTAAAAATCAAATTTAGATTTCATCTCTAAATCTCTACAAGTAATTTCATTTGTCCACAGAGTATTCCTCTTCATAAAATTACAAAGAAAAATAATTTACATTATACACCCACTAAGGGGATGGAATTAGTCCATTACAATAATAGTATTAAAAAAAATGAATATTTTAATTAGAAATTATAGTTATTACTAAGTTATCTCAATAAGAGGATCATTCCCAATAATTTGTAACCATATTAAAATTATTAGTAAGAAAAAACATCCATAAGTTCACAAAACATTCTTATGGTTATCTTCTCTTTCTTTAACAAAACCATCAATCTAAAATTAAGCACAATCACTTATTCACACACATATATCTCTATAAAAATTCCTAGAACCATCTATGGGATAAGCATACTAAAGGTATGATGTGCATCCATCTATAAATAAAGCATGGTAATAAAAATACATAACCCATTTCCCCTTGCCAATAATTTTGGGGTGTGCAACAAAGAGGGTACAATAATTCATACACAGTCCATGAAAATCAAGATATTAGATTTTCTAACTAATAAGTAAGCGTATAGGTTTTTTCTCTTGGATTTATAGTGAGTGTGCATCCTCACACCATGAAATCTTCTACATTATTTCATTATTAATCCTTTAAACATATCAATATAAGAGAAAAATACAAACCACATTCCTGAAAACATTCCTTCCTTCTCTATCCCTTTTCCTCTTTTTTGTTGTTAAAATTTACCCTTGTTATTTCCCATAGAAAATGTCATAAATTCCCACTAAGTTAGTTACAAATTTTAGGCTCTATAAATCATTGATGGTCATTTCCATGGTACCCATTAATGCTCACTTCCAATCAATTAGCTCAATAAGGAGGCCCATATAAAAAAATAATTTAAATGAAAGTGATTATACACTAAAGATTCAAGAAGGAGGCACAAAGAAGATTAAAAAGGAGGCACAAATATTACTCAAGAAGGAGGCATGCAAAGATTACTTCATATCTTATCCTTCCATGTAGAAAAGGAATGAGGGAGAAATAGACTTGCAATAGGTTCTAAAATAAAAAAATAGCCTAAAATCTAAAACCATAATGACTAAAATAAAGCCCTATGTTTTGTATTCTTTGAGAGATGATTTTTTTAATTTCTTAAAATAAAATCATTTACCAAAGCATTAAAAAATTAAGACTATATGTAATAAATATAATCTAGATTATTTCATCCTAATACAACCTTATTTAAATAAAATGAGGGAATATAATAGTTTGATCACTTTGATAATACTAAAAAGTCTATTAATTTTTTTCTAAGTTGGGATTGTAAAAAATGAAAAAATATGATTAGATGTTGGGCATACTTGATCAAAATAAAATCATTAAGGAGATAATGAGAAATCTCAATTTAGAAATGTGCTCTTGATAGTTTCACACATTGTGCATTGTGCTCTCAATTTAGAAATGTCTTTAGCTTTTCCACATCATCCAAGATCTCATAGACTCCAATGCACTTGAATGGGATGATCCTATTGACTATTGATCATGCTTTGTTTCCTCATCTTAACACTAAAATGTATAAGTTTAAAAAACCTAGCTCATGTGATACCAGTTATGCCATATTACAATCACCCCTACTAATAATCATAACCCCATAGTATAAGCTTAAATTCATAACAATAAATTTTAATCCATAACATATAGGAGGAGGATATAAGTTTTAATTCATAGCAAGAAATTTGTCAAATATTTATGCCAAAGTGAGAAATAAAATAGAGAAAAGATTCCATTTAGAAGACATCAATATATAATATTATAGGTCCTTCTATATAATACCAAGTGGCTCAACTCGTTGTTCAATGACCTGTAATATTTTTCATGATCTTCTATATCTAGTCTCCATTTTTGCATCCACGTGCATTCTTCACCTGATGCAATTGTAACCTGGTAGCAACTATGTGATGGGTGTAATGATATACCTTGTTGTTTGGTTTGTAATCAACAAAGTGAATCCCACTTTGGAGGACTTTCACTTTCCATAAATATGTTCCATACACTACGACCGAGCCAGTATAAAATGTCGTCTCCTCACTTGTTATTTCATCTATGTCCATAAACATTGCAAAAAATTAACATACATGATTACACCATTCATGAATGATTTAATATATATAAGATTTTGTTTTGGAACATTGATTAATTTTATCTTTAGTAGATTATTATTGTCATGCATATATCCTTTAGCTATTTTATTGGAATGTAGATCATCTAATAGATGTAGATTTTATTAGAATGTAGATCTAATAGATGTAGATAGTTTCTCACCATACATATTATCATATTAGATTAGTCTCATAGATTTTGACCATTTGGTGCATAGTTCTTACAAGGATATGAATCTAGAAAACATGACTTTTTCCTATTCTTACAAGGATATGAAGCTAGAAAACATGATTTTTCCTAAATTTGTACCAAAAAAAATCAACCCTGTCACTTATTGCAAATGGTTAAGGTGGAATCAAACCATATTTTATCATAGAAACTAAAGATTCAAATTAAGTGTGAATATTATTTTAACATTAGGCCAAATAGAACTAAAATTAAATAAGGAATACAATATATTTTGTAAATGTACTAGATAGAGAGGAAAAAAATAATACAAAAACAAATATGAAAGAAACATGAGAAAAAAAAAAAACGCACACACAAACTAATCTACACTATTATCAATCCTCTCCAAACAAAGTGAAACCTATGAGAAGGTAAACTCTTTAGAAATAATTTATAAACTAACACTAAAATATCATCAATTAAATTACCAAAAGAGCATAAGTAAGCACTCAAAATGGGTTAATCTAAAATTTAGGAGCAATCTAATCTACACTCTAATTTTTTAATGATGAAAATATTTATGAATCAAATACTTTCATGTTCAAGAAATAAATGAAACATGCACTCATAAAGTTGGAATTATCTTTGAGATAGGGATAGTTTGTATATTTATTATATAAAGTGTGCAGTGATTCCTAAAGTGCTAAGATGGATAATAGTAGTGACCTAGTACATATGAAAAATATTTTGGTACTACTAAGTACATATGAAAAATATTTTGGTACTACACAAAGGTGTAGGACCACAAATCATATGTCTAAGAAATGGTGTGAGGTCTTACTAAAATCCTAAGGATGTAAGAGTAAAGGTCAATCCTAAGAGTAAAGGTACTACTAGATTCCTATGACTGATAAAAATAGATAAAAACATTACACAATCTTTGAGGAGATACAATGAGAACATTCTAGAGTTGATTCCCGAAGCACCACCAAACTAATTATGAATTACATCACTCAATTTTAAAACATGTTCTTATAGATCTAATCACCACCTACTTATAATATTTATCTCTCAACTAGATATGCTACCCATGTGACATATTTTGAAGCCTCCTATATTAAATGTGAATTCGAACTCTTACACTCTTGAAGATCACACACATGTGTCATATACACAAGAATGTGAACCAATCTTCCAAGTAAATCCCTATGTGTTCAATCAAACTACCTCTAATGTATTTTGGGTTTCAAGGATAGATGTTCACCATCAATATGAACCTTTGGTGATAACATGAACTTGTAGTAATGAATTATGTGATACCTCACATGAAGAAAAATGGTGACATAATGTTTTTAATTGTATTTTGGGTTTTAATTGTATGTTTTTAAGTGTTTAATTATGAAAGCATGCAAAAAAACTATTATACAAATGAAATATTAGGAGTGCAAAAACATAAGGATGATGGAAAGAATGAGGATACACTTGTGCACATGTTTCATGTATGCGGAAGATGAAGTTAAATCTCTACAACATTACGATAATATGAACATGAGCTAGGTGAATTAGTACTCATAATGAAGAAAATAATAAGGTTTATTAGATGAAGATAAGAGATACAAGGAGATAGGAGACCCATTATTCGCACAAGATACACAACAAGAGGAATGTGTTGCATGGTGGTGATAAAAATGATAGCATAAAAAAATTGGTATTTGTGAAGATGATATGGAAGTTAGGATTGGAATGGAGACCGTATCGAAAACCTTATCTAGAAGGTGACATGGTTTATGAAAGGAATAACAATCATTGTGAAAAATAATGTGAATTAGAGAAGAATATTAGTTATAAGAGATATTACACATAATATCTATAAAGGAGAACATACAAATCATGTTACTTAGGTACCTATAGACCTAACCTAAGAAAATAGTTTGATCTCATCTCTAACCTAAGTGGGACTTTAGTGAGTGAAGGACAATGATAACTGAAGATTTAAAGGATGTAATATTTACACAATGATGGATAAATAAAGTAAATGATCATAAAATTATATAATAGTGTGTTTCATATGGTATGATAGATAAAAGTGACGAACTAGGTATTATAGAAATTATACTTAACTAGAGATAGAAAAGTATATAAGTGTAAACCTATGATAGTTCCATCACAAACATGAAAAGAGATAATATGAAATATAATGTATAACATTATAAAATTGATAAATAACATATCAAAATATCAAGTGAGAAAAAATAGTAGAAATAAACCCTAATGATTTCATGAGGAGTATGTAAAGCATGAATATAAAATATTGTAAGTGGATAAATAATACTAGAAGATAAAGAAATGTGAATTTAGTAAAATAGAATTCCAAATCATGTCACAAGGAGTCTATTATTTTATATATATAAACAACATGCCAAAAGATCTAGGAAGAAATAAATGGTAAAATTATATCTAAAGGATGTTGTAAGTAGTATTTAAATTGTAAATAATATGTAAAGGCATAGTCAACATGTGTGAACTAAATAAAATACAAAATAAGTAGATAATGTAAGATTTTAAGGGGTAGCGAAGATAATTAGACTAACCATCTTGTCTAAATTGTAGATTATAATGGGTAGCTAGAAAATGAGTTAAATTGATTTGTATAACCTATAGATGTTAGGGGTAGCCAAATTATTAGACTAGATGACCTTTCTAGACTAAAGATGTAAGGAGAAGATAAAATAACATACTAATTTGGCTATCTAAACTAAGGATTATAATTGAGAAGTGTGAGAAAAAGTATTATGAAAATAAAATGTATGAAAATAAAGGGTAGTATGAGGACATGTGGATGAAGAAAAAATAGGTGGATGAATTTATAAAATATAAAGTGAGAAAAAAATATTAAAAATAAACCCTAATGATTTCATGAGGAGTACTCTAGGTCTACTTAGTATAAATAAACCCTTATAGATTTCCAACGGAAATCCTCCACCCAAAATGCACTTATGTATGTTACCCAAAACCGAGGACCTCATGTTGGCATGGTAACATGGAACCTACTAGAAAGCATCGGTTTGCACTTAAAGATTAATGTGATGTAATAAGGCACAATAGTGAATCGACATGGATGCCAACCCAACATGATTGACATGGAGAGCGTGATTGTATAGTGATTTTAAATTATTAAAATGTGTGTTGTCCCTACTTAAACCAATCATGCCCCAAAACATATAAACAAATCATGCAAGCATTGGATAACCACACCCAAGCACTAGATAACATTTCACATTTTCACATTACAAATAACTAGATAACCAAGTACCCATGCATAAGTGCATTTTCTTTGAAATTTGGGGGTCGAATGAGCTAGTTGAAAATGGAATGAGTAGAGGAAGGAGACATTGACAAAAAGGAGGCGAAACACATGCAAGGGATCTAAGTAGTCTCCACACTGTTTACAGTAAGTGTCCATAACATATATTTTTATTTTTAGGTGATGTTTGTAATGTTTTATGCAAATGGATTTGTAGTTTGTATTCTTCAAAATTTCCATTTGTTTTATAGTTTGATGGCCTCCATTTATGCGTATATTTTTACCTCTAACCATCAAAACAATGTTATAAACAACATACCTTTGCTAAACTCTACATACGTCATTCAACATAGCCTAATACTTGTGTTTTCTCCTTGTGCCTCGCATGTCTAGTTCTTCTCAACAATTTATGCCATGATGAATGTATTGAAATCTAAGTTTGGATTTCTAAAGAACAACATTGTAAACAACATGCCCCAAGTAAACTCTTCACAGGATAACTATTTATAACATGCTAACCAACCCTCGCTAAACTCTTCACTTGCTATTTATAACCTACTAAACTCTTACCACAAGATATTTAAAACCCACCATGCCTTAATATATGCTCCATATTCTGCATACATTTCTACCAAGAGTCCTACAACTACCAAAAATGACATACATCTTCTCTTTATTTAAATCCCTTAGTTTAACCCAGACAAAGCATGTGAATTGTTTGACAAATATGCCTAAAAATGGTCTCTAGTGCGCTTGAAATATGGTCTCCAGTGAACTGTTTGATAGAATGCCTGAAATAAATATGGTATTTGTGAACTGTTTGACAAAATATCTCTAAATAAATATGGTATCTGTGAATAATTCTTGTATAATATGCTTATGGTTTCATTCATTTTGTTAGCTTCTGTAGTTGTGGGGGTCCAGGTAGACAAGGCATGTGAACTGTTTGACAAAATGCCTCAAAGAAATATGGTCTCACATCCATCAAACATATGTTTGGTTAGCTAAACCTATATCAATAATTTTTTTATGTTGGTTATTGTTTTACAATGTCTATAGAATTTTCAGCTCTCACCATTCTTTGTGCTAAAGATTTTATTAATAAAATGTAGGCTTTTCTTGATTCTCCTTCCACAACCATTTCTTGACTACTTGCATAATAACAACATTTTCATATAGTATGTTTAGCATATGTTGATCCCAGGGATGACATGTATGTTTAATTTAGTATGTTTAGCAATTGTTAGATCTTTGCAACCATACCAATTCATGCATTTATGAACTGTGTATCTCAGAGTCATAATTTAAGCACAAAATTAAACTTCCAAACGTTGATTACTTTGCCCCAAGTCAGGGACATCAAAAGGACCATAGATACCTCATTATACAAGTCATATCTCCCATTCCTTCCAGCTATTAATTTCTCAAAATGCCTAGACTCATTCAAAAGGATGTCTTCATGTAAAAAAAGAAATGTCTTACCAAACTTATACACCAAATGCCCACCAAAGAATTCTCTTTCACTGTAGTTTCTCCTATATGGCTAAGTTTATGAACTTCATACGAATTACAATCATTGCATACAATCATTTCAATGAGTTTCGCATCACATTTCATAAGCATTCATTATATATAGTACACAAGATCATTGAACACAATTTTATCAGATTATAAAGAAGCTTGTATTGATCTTTCATGAAATGACAAGCTCCAAAGAGCCATTAGGGATCTCTAACAGAGAATACACTCTTTTTTACTTCCTTACACTCACACAACCTCTCACCCCCTCTACAATTCAAATTCCTTCATTCATAAAGTAAGAAACATGGTAGTTAGGGTTTAAACTTACTACCCTCCACCATGGTAGAACTAACCTAGAATGGTTTACTCCTTGGTTAAGATCAATCAAAACTCCCTACAACCTCCTTCTCTAACTATTTTTATTCGAATTCCTCTCTTTTATCCTAAGAAAGGTGGTTATACATCAACTCCAAGATGACTAAACCATGATTAAGGATGGTTTAAGACTTGAAATCCTAGGAAAGGTTAAAAACAACTTAATTTCTAAAACACTGGCAGATTCTACACATCAGTATGGTAGATTCCAAATTTTAACGCTTGTCTAGTTTAGTATGGAAGTTTTTAATCTTATTTAATTTAGTATGTTTAGCATATGTTGATCCCAGGGATGACATGTCATAAAACTGATAGGGATTTGTTTTTGAAAATGTTGAAAAACACAGTGTGTTTTTCAACAATGAAAATTTCAACTATTTCTTCTTTCTTATTATACATGATTGTGTCTCAATAAGATGAACTCATTTACATTTGTAAATATTATTTAGTGATAATGTCATATAGTTTAATTATTGATGTTATTTACACTATATATATTTTATATGTTGTACACTATAAACTTATTATATTTTATAATATCTTTTGATATTAAATGAGCTTATATTAGGTATGGCTATATGCCTAGCTTTAGATAGTTTATTAATATTTAGTGATTAACATTTACCCCGCACACCAAGAGCTCAAATCCACATGAAGAATTTTATTCTACAAACTATAGAATGAAACAAATATATTATTAGAGACCGGTTCATAAAAAACAAATTAGATTGAACAAAAAAAGATTGCAGATTTCATTTTATCGTTAAATACTAAGTAAACCAACTAAAAAAATAATTAAATGATTCATGTTTTCTTGAGACTACTAATGTGTTAACAATCATCTCTTTTAGTTTGTTTGATTAAATATTATTTTTGTCTTTAAAATTGGGGTAGTATAATGAGTTATTTTATTACACATATACATAAAAGGAATTTACCAATTACATCTTATTTATTTTACTTTTATTTTTATATTTACTTAATTTAATTCCAAAAGTATAAATTCTTAGCATAAGATGAAATTATATGATAATTCAACTGAAAATATTGCAATTATGTTATTAGTTTTAATGATTAATTTTTTCATAATAAAATTAAAGTTAAACATTTCTTAATTTCATAATATAATTGAGTGATCTTTTTCATAATTTCATTGCTCTTAGTTGTGTTAAATGGAATAACATTAGAGTAAGTTTGATTTTTCTGTATTCAATATATGTAAATAATGCTAATGTGCGTATAATTTGTATATAAAATTATTTTTATTATTTGTTATATTTTAGTAATTGTAAGGTTGTGAATGTATGATGTAAGTTGAAGCAAAAAAATTCTTTGTTGTCATAGTCTCACTCTCGTTTCAAGTATATAGGGAAAGTGCCTCTTGCAGCTAGAAATCATTGTGTGGTGAAGGGGATTGCCTCTTAGGATGCTTTGCATCGATACGTGACATAGTTGGGTGGTAGATCAGTCGTGCGTAAGTTTTTAAAACCGTCATCACAAAGAGAAATTATTCATACATCAATTTGTCTTGGATAGTTTTTTTGAAATTGTGTTTTTTTTTTTCATATGTTTTTCATATTAGATGATGTATATTAGTTTTTTCATATAGCATACTAACATTAATTGTATGTTTCTTTTTGCATGTGGGTGTTATATCTAGTTTCATTGTTGTTCAATAAAAATGAATTCCTAGAGCTTTATTCCTCCCGATCCCGTTGGGATAACTATAACAAATCCAAAATTCCATAGGGAGGAAACATTTAGGAGGTGCACATTTATTGTGAACACGAGATCATTGTAGGCATATTCGACCGCCTAAACCAGAAATTACAGTGATGGTTAAGGCTCAACTCAAATTTTTGAAAACATTTGTTATCTACCTATCCAAATTCTGCACCATAGGGTCCCATTCACGAGGATATATATTGGAATACATCATGATGGAGGATGCACAGAAATATGAGCCTCCACATAAGATGAAGAAGATGGGAGTTCCGAAAGAAAGTTTGAAACCGACAACAGATCCTAAAAATTGTGCAAAAAATATTGCACAAGGAAGAAACTCCAAGTTTGCTTCGCTAAAAACAAGAAAAAATAGTTAATTCTTTTCTATGTTTTGTATTAAAAATACTTTCGACATGTTTTAAAAAAACCTATATAAATATTCAAAGTATGAAAAATGTTGATTGTAATTTAATTTGTCTTTCATTTTGTAATTAGAAGATACTTTTGATTCACACGAGCATGAATATTCAATATGTACTTTTAATTAGTATTAATTCAAATTAGATATTTCAAAATTATTTATACTATTTCGTTATGATTTTTTTTTTAAAGAATTGAAATAATTTTTATTATGTCGAATATGAATGGTAAATAGTATTTATTATGTGGAGTTTGAATTGATTCCAAATTTCTATATTTTCCATTTTATTAAAATGTGTTACAATTGATTATATTTTTAAAATTATTAATGTTTATATAATTTATAGCAAGTTTAGATTTTTTAAATTCATTTATGTTAAAAATATATTTTGGTAACACATTAAGTCAATATAGATACGTTAATGTGTAATGGTAACGTTTAAGAAAATATTCACAACCCCTCCTTAAATGAAATCTCTTCACACTTATTTGAATCCAATGAGTGGAGTCTAGTTAAAGAAGGAAACATTTCTTCAATAGGGAAGGGTTCTAGAGATATGATGTTTAGGTCACATAGTAAGAAGGTGGGTGTTTGATACTTTTTTGAAAATGAATTTGGACATTTTTTCTACATAACGATTAGGACTCATTATTATGGAATTATTTATAAGTAATAATTTAAAGGATAAGAATGTACTTGGAACACAAAAAGATGCATTTTTTCTCCCTATTCACCTCTTTTAATTCAAGCAAGAAATCCTTATTTGAGATTTACAAGATTTAATTTCCATCTTTTGTAGTTTGTACATCTTGTACATTTTGTATATCTTCCACAATAATCCCTTGTTTGAAAGTAATTTAAGGATTGATTTGGTTAAACTGCTTTTAATCCCAACATAAAAGGATGCTTCTATATATTTCAAAGTTTTCTCCATGATTAGTTTCCTTAAAGATGACATTTTTATAAACTTATGTTTTCACATATTAATAGAAAAGGGTGAGGGACCCTCTTACCATTTTATTTACTGATTAAAAGAATATGATAGTATTGAACAAAATGGATATTTATGATATATGTTTTTCCAAATTGTAAAGGTAAACACGGTTGTCATTTAAAGATTGAAAATTCATGGAGTTTTGAATACCCCGTAAAATCTTACATGCTCATCGTTCATATCATATGACCATAACAACAACAAGATAGTAGAGAGGTACCATTGTGGGAAATGCCACTATGAATGTCCACCAGTGAGTATAGGGCCTTGATATTGGGTCTTGAGGAAGCGATACGCCATGAAGTTTGGAACATTTGTGTTTTCTCATGATATGCTTGTTGTGAAATAAATGAATGGTGTATACCAATGTAACAATGTAAATCTTTCTGTTCTTTGAGTTCAAGCGCTAGAGATTGTATCTCACTTTGTGAAATGTTCATATGTACATGTAAAAGTTAATAGAGGTAGGTTGGATATATGTCAAGTGTCTAGGGACACTATAAACGAAGAAGTGGCAACATTGTTAGCACTTTCCATGGATGGCATTGCAATATGATATATGTACACATTGTATTTCCTTTTTGTGTAATGGTAGACATACCTTTTTTATTGTAGGAATATGAATGAAAAAAATTCTCAATGTGTACAATGTTTTACTGTGCATAATTATCTCAATATGAATGAAAAATAAGAATAAAATAGTTTGTGCACCATCTGTTTCAGTTTATCTTGTATTACAATGCGTCACTCCAAGGGTGGTTATGGAAATGCACTTGAATGAAACATAGAGAAGTTTGAGATGTTCCCATCCATGTTCAATATCCATTCTTATGCATTAGGGGAAGACAAAAATAAAAAGATGGTAATATAATACTTTGTGAACAATAATTGTATGTCATATCAATGTTAATGTCATATGTTGGGCTAATAATTATGAAATGTCCTCTTTTCATACATGCTACTTCACATTCCATAGTGGTAATATAAATTTTTTTTGAACATTAATTATTTTTATACTACGTAATATTTGATTTTGGGATAGTATTTACGTGTTTGTACTCCTGCATATAGGCAACTTCATATCCCATGTCACATATGTATTCACATGCGTCAAAGAGGACGCAACCAAGTCATCGGTATGTGGTTTGTTTAGTGCAATTTATTTATTTAGTTTTTTTATAGTAATAATAAATAAATGTCCAATAATATGTTATATTTTATGTCACGAGGAGACGCTCCTCGAGCTAATTATCCTCGTGGCGCTATGTTAGATGGTCTTTCCGAATCCATTGGCTTGGATATCCCAGGAGCTCTGATAGGAGGCGAATAAATTTTAAACTTAACTTTTTTTCTTGTTGATTATTATTATTCAATATCGTAAGAAGTATCCAAATTTTCTAACATTGTATTTCAATCAACCACACATAAACTAAAAAACTGAATGGGTGAATAGTTGTATCCATTATTTCTATTAGCATGGATCATGTCTTTGTTAGTGGGGATGTTAGGTTTTGGGAGTTGCATATAATTAATCGACATTACCAAAGTTACACACAATATTCCCTTCGTGTAACCACGTGAGTGTGGCTTTAATAATATGTGAAAATGGCCACCTATCTCTCATGATAGAAGCGGGGCATACATATAGAGAGAGGGGGATATAGAGTATGTCATGAGGTAGTGATACAACTGTAACACAAGAGGGTTATTGATCGGGGATCATTTTTGATATCAAATGTTCCCTAAACATCCCTAAATTGTGTCAATGCAAAATATCTTTTCAATAACTTTTCTCAGGCGATTATGAAATTGTGACAAAAAGACATTAGGAGCTCTAGTTATGTCCGATCAAAGTTCAGTCAATGAGAAAGTCAACTTTGGTCAACATGTCAATATTGGACCAATGGCAACTTGACACGTGGTCGAAAGGTAAAAAGGGATTTGTTTGTTGGTTTTTGACATTTGGTCTTTGATAGGGATAAAAGTTGGTGGTTGCGACAAGAGGCTCAACTTTTTTAATGGAGGGGAGCTCGACCGTGTGGACTAATTTGTTATCGCCGACATGGTGGGTCCACAAGCCACCATGTGGCTTGCCACCACTCATCAAATTCACTCGATTTTCCTATTGAGAGTCGACAAGTGGACTATGTGTTGATCGAGTTGCTCATCGAGTTATGGATCAAGTTACACATCGAGCTATTCACCGAGTTGATTACATTCTATGCCATAATGTTTGGGTCAAATTTTTATTATCTTGGTGAGTCCACGTTACACCTTGGCAAGAACCATTTCCACAAGGCTCGGTCAACCTAATTGGCCACATTCCCACATATCTCGGTGGTCACAACAACCAAACAACACACCACTCCAAACATAGTGGCCAATATGTAATCTGCCAACTCCCAATGATAAGCCAAAGTCCATGTGGTGGGGAAAACCAAGCCATGCATGGAAGCTTCCATGTGAGAAGGAGGGGGTGGTAAGCCTCAAGTGGTCCCACGACCACTATGCATGTGTGGGAAAGGATTTAATAAAGCCTAAACTAATTATTCCTTCACCTAATGTGGGATATTACCCATTCTTTTAAAAGCATCCACATCACGTGGAATTTTCTAAAGGAGGATTATGTGGGATAACCCACTCAATTATGCAAGTCACCCTAATATGGGGAAATAAACCTATCCATAAGCCACGGTTAGGATTTTAATAGCCTTAAGATAAAATTTAAGGCATTATTTTAAGGGCCTTATTTTTATATAAATAGGGGACTTGTTTCATTATAAAGAGAACTTGGAAGCTCATTCCTAGAGCTCAAAAGGTGGAGATCGAGCCAAGAGGAGAGTTAGATGCCATGTCAATGACATAGTTGTGTGAAGTCCTAATTTATTTAGGCATTATTATTTTAATTATTATTGACCTATTATTTTTTAGGCAATAGTAAATTAAAATTATTGTGACTAGGAGTTTTTAATACTACCTAGCCAGGCCCATAGTGCCACACTAAATTATTGTGAAGTATGGAGTATTGACCGGAGTTCCATAGGGCATTACGAAGTGTCTAGAAGGCCGATCGAGATCCGAAGGATTCCAATAGTGGAGTTGGTGCTATAGAGCTTGCCAAATATGCTAGGAAAGGGGAAGTCGGGTGCTATTTTTCACCCTTGTCATCTGAAGGTCTGGATATTCTTCTAAGCAAGTTCTTAATAGTTTCCATTAGGTTTTCTTGTGAAATTACTATTGTAACTTACAAGTTTTGACTAGTGGAACGGTTTGAAAGAACCCAAGACATAGGAAATTGCTTTGAACTCGTAATCAACCCTTTTGCAAAGTGTCATACTTATTACATTATTTTAAGTTGATTTTAACGGTAAAAATTAAATGGTAATTTGATAAGCCTACAAGGGTCAAGATCGAGTAGATAAAAACTTGATTATTTTCAGATCAAGTTTGGTATCAAAGCTGGTTTAGCTCCATATTTTCTTTAGTAAATCTGATTAATAGAGTGATTGCTTCAAGATTGGTGCAGTTGGTTCAATTTGTGTGAACATGGTACAAGTACACTATGGGAAAGATGTCTAAACAGGTGAATCTCGATGAGGTTGAAGCTTATAATCACTAGATCTAGGAAGATAACTCTCTCCTACGATCAATGTATTACTCCTTGGAAGAGGAGAATGCTCACTTGAAATCAAAATTGCAAACCAAGGATGAGATCTTGGCAAGGTTGCAATGTGGTGATAAAAAAGGAAATACCTTCAACTTTAGATGCAGAGACCATGACAGATGAGTGCACTGTAAGTTTTTCACCATGTGAATCTTCTTCCTCCCATTTGGTTTTAGATTCAGGTAATGAAGTATTTGGTTTGTTTGAAAATAATACTAGAGGCATTGGATCCAAATTATTATCTAAAATGGGATTTGATGGAAGAGGCCTTGGTAAAAATGGCCAAGGAATTGCTAACCCAATACAGTTCGAGGATCATCCTCATTTTGTAGGTTTGGGTTTTCTTAGTGTGGGAATGGATATTGGAGAATGCTCCAAGAATGCTAACGGAGACAAGCTTCCAAAAGCAAAGAGAATACCCCACTAGTCCTTGCAAGAAGATTGTGATCGAGGAAACTTGTGCGTCATCGTCACATGGGAAGGATGTGGTAATAGAAATCAGCGAAGAGGTAATGAGATTGTGCACCTCCAGTTTCTTACCATAATCACAAGCACAATAAAACTTTTGATCCACTTTTTCATCTTAAGAAGTATGGTTATGATTTTCGAAGATGTGGAATTCCTTTCCATGTACTTTTTGTGGATTGCATAATCATTTTGTGGCCAAATGCTAGAAGAGAAGGACATAGATGAAGAAGTTGATGCCATTTGTCATGAATAAGGAAAATTGGAAAGACCAATCTCATCATGAAAGTCAAGAAATGGCGAAAGAGTTCCTTATCCCATAAGAAGGATATTAAGAGGAATTTTTGTGCTCATTTCTAGAGGAATGGGCACCAGGTGGACAATTGCTGAAAACTGCATCCATCTCACCATCAGAGTAATGGTAAGACAAAGATGGAATGGAGACCTATTGCAAAAAGGTAAAAGATTTTTCTCCACTCACCACCATTGACAAATTCAACCCGGACCAGTAATACACGAAAGTGAAAGTCCTTAAAATGGGTAAGTCAATAATTTTTCAATTATATATTGCATAATTCATTGATGAATAGTATGCGGTATTTGTTTGGATATCATATTTTGTAAGAAAATGCTAAGAGAAAGGTTTACCATACTTAGTTGATTTTCTTAGAAAATTTGATTAATACTCCAAACATATCTCCTAGTCGACTTGCTACAACTCGAGTACAATTTAACTCATAGCTTGGATATAGGATTTAACACATATAAAGCTTGGAGATTGATCTACCATTTGTGTAGACAATATAGTTCACTTGGCATCGGAGTCAACTTGGAACTTCATTCTTGTAGAGGCCTTTTACGTGGCCAGTGTAAAAAATGGTAGAGCTTGTGAATCACCATTGAGAGGCATTGGCGTCGGGTCAAAAATTAGTTCATGGTGAACTTCGAGGCCATCATGGGAATCTAGCAGAATGGTACCTAATATTTTTTGTCAACAAAAGGAGATCTCAAAATATTAGCTCGAAACATCATTCATAGTCAAGGCATTGCGACCGCACATTCGAATGGTAGCTGATCATCAGACTTAGCGTTGTGCGCGCGAGGTGTTGAGCTCGAAAGAGACTTATCAACTGAACAACGGAGCGTCGAGGTCGAAAGAGACTTAACACTGCACAATGGGAGGCGTTGAGGTTTGAAAAAGGACAAGTCATTGTCCATCATCGACATTGGATCAATCATAGCTCTAAGTAGCATGGAGTTCCTTCGAACTAGTTTGGATTATGTGGAATAAAATCGGAGCTAGGAGATGTGTTATAGAGTAAAAAGTAGCCTTGTTGTCAGATATCTGGAAGCTTAGCACCATTGCATAGTAGGAGCATTGAGGTTTCATTTAGAAACTTAGCACCATACAACGGAGGCATGGAGGTCTTCTTCGGATATCAGAGTGGCGTAACATGCCCAGGCAACAAGCCCAAGTGCCACAAGTCCTAAGAGAGTTTGAGCTATCATTGTTAGATATGGAGTTTGATCTTTTCTCAGTCAGTGATTTGGAGTTCATATAAGCTTTTTGGGACAAAAATCCTTTCTCATTAGGGAGGTGTGATCAGGGGATCATTTTTGATATCAAAATTTCCCTAAACATCCCTAAATTGTGTTAGTGTAGAATATATTTTTCGAGATATTTCCGACGACTATGAGAATGTGAAAAATGGACATTGGGAGCTCTAGTTATGTCTAGTCAAAGTTCAATCAACAAGAAAGTCAAATTTGGTCAACAAGTCAATATTGGACAATGACACTATGACATGTGGCAAAAAGGTAAAAGGGAGTCGTTTGTTGGTTTTCGACCTCCGGTCTTTGACAGGCATAAAAGTTGGTGGTCGCGACAAGAGGCTCAACTTTTTTAACAGAGGAGCCCGATCGTCGTGTGGACTAATTTGTTATCACCGACGTGGTGGGTCCACAAGCCATCACTCATTGAATTCACTCGATTTGAATATCAAGAGTTGATAGGTGTCTTATGTGTTGATTGTATTTGCTCATCGAGTTATGGATCAAGTTACATATCGAGTTATTCACCAAGTTGATTACATTTTATGCCACAATGTTTGGGTTGAATTTATATTATCTTGGTGAGTCCACGTCACACCTTGGAGGAGCTGTTTCCCACGTGGATCGGTCAACCTATTTGGCCACATTTCCACATATTGTGCTTGGTCACAACAACCAAACATCACACCACTCCAAATATAGCGACCAATATGTAATCCGCCAACTCCCAATGATAAGCCAAAGTCCACGTGGTGGGGGAAAACCAAGCCATGTGTGGAAGCTTCCACATGAGAAGGAGGAGGGGGTGGTAAGCCTCAAGTGGTCCCATGACCACTATGCATGCGTGGGAAAGGCTTTAATAAATCCTAAACTAATTATCCCTCCACCTAATGTGGGATATTACCCATTCTTTTAAAAGCATCCACATCACATGGAATTTTCT
>CM031233.1:1107641-1195141 GCA_018340775.1 Taxus wallichiana var. yunnanensis
AGTTATTACGTATTGCTTATCATTATACAAGTTGTCAAACGCCATGTGTTGCATAAAAACTGACATCCTTTCGTGGTCATTTCCTATCGCCTTCAGGTATATATAAAGGTTCCCAGAACATAAAATAAAAATACTCCCCAGCCTTATGGCCATATCAACAACATTGAGAATAAGCATATACATGTAAATCAACAATCATCATTTAAAAATTACCAATTCTATCATCTATCATCCACACAATTTAATCTGATTTTAACATCCATAACATCATAATTTACCCAAAATATGCAAGAGTTATACATCCTGTGGTTTATGACATGTTAGTATATAATCGTAACATCAGTAAATCAACATATATATGTGTCCATCATCACTATCTATAGTGCATCATAATTCAAAAATGTAAATCATAACATGTCAATAGTCCAAAATATCTTCGCATAGTCTATCAATTCATCATCAGTATAATATAATCAAAATGTCTTAAGTATCAATCATAACATTAATACTACCAAACAGAAAGAAAGTCAAGAGCAAGACTACATTCCCCTCCCATTAGACTAAAATTACCCAATCTGAATGCTGGAAAATTGGCTCAGAATAAGGTAATATCCTCCAAAGTGGATTACACCATCATACCTATCCCACTGACTTGCACTCCAATAATCTGCTGTCCAACACCCAGTGGTCCTATGCTTATAATGCACATAGGCTCCCATACCACCGCCGCCTCCCACATGTAAAATTTGTCCAATCCAATACATGAGAGGATATGGAATATAGTACAATTCCAAGAACATAAAAACATGAAATACATCGTACGTGAGATGTCGTCAGCAAGGCTGCATTTACAGCTAAGGACCAATCTATCTCCAAGATACTTAATGACCCCAAAAATCTGTGAGATAACTTAGAGCCTTTCCATATTGGGTGGGTGGATCTTATGAGGGTCTGAAGTACATGAAGAATTAAGGAGAATGTGGTTGCAAAACTTTGAGCTGATGAGGCATTTGGTTATGGCTATCTTAGTGGTACAGATCATGCGGAGCAGGATTTTGCAACAACTTCCACATGAAAAATTCCCACTGTAGTGCTAGAGCAGAGATTGAGACGCAGAGACCCTCGAGGGGAAGCCATGGATTTCAGAGACTCGTGATGACCCCCTGCATAGCAGAGGTCAATCTATGTACCTAGGGATGGAGGTTTGAGATAGGATATCTTGGGGCAGGTTCATCACGCACCTTATTCAACCTAGTATCCTGGGGCACAAGTTACATGCCACCAGACACTATGACTACTGTGAGATAATCACAGATGAGTTCAATTTGTGTCATGTTTTTCGAGTGTCGATTAAGGCCGAAAGTATCAACATTCAAATGCAAATTTTCTACCGTGATGATATACTGCAGTGGAAATTGACAACATGTCCATGGATTTCATAAGATAAATATAGATACTGCGATACCAAAGATGTAATTATATTAGCAAAGGGATATATTAATGAAGGTATATATTTTTCTCCAAGTAACATAGCAACTTATACAACTAATGCAGTTGACACCGGTATACTTAGGGTGAGATTATCCGAATGCATGGGATTCCCACGGAAGATTATTTCAGGACTACAATCCCTTATATACCTTTTCATTTTAGACTACAACGAAGATGTCTTGGGGATTTGAGTATCAAATCTGAAACAGTATACATCACTACGCATGCATGGGACATACATTTATGTATGAAATAGACGAGTAGACATACTCATGTGTAATGCCATGGAACATCAATATGCTGGTAGGAGTAAATCACTTTGGAATTTCATAATATAAACTTCATAAATTATTGCATGGATCCATTTCCTTAAGCCTGTGGATCATAAAGACACTACCAATTTTTGGGATTACTGATTCAGGACAAAGTATCTCTGGGCCACTTTGAGTTAGGATATGAGAAACATGCTGTTTTGATTAGATAGAGACCACATGAGGCATGATAGAAAAAATAAAATGACTGTAGGAAGAGTCGACTGCAACAATGAGGTGGCAATAAGGGGTGTTTTTCGCTTCGCACTTCATGGTTGAGAAAGGAGTGATTCGCCCAAGATCCGAACGACCCATACAACCAGGGAGATAACTTGTGAGACTTTTCCATAAGGATAGTGGCTCCATGTAGGTCTCGACATTAAGATAACATATTAATTTTACTTCCAAAATATAATTACTGCTTAAAACAATACGTTTACCAAGTTCCATAAGTTTAATTAATATTATGCACCAAGATTATTTTAATTTTAATATGTAAAAACTTTGTAATTACTTGTCTAGCCACTAATGATTTCCATCACCCATTACCCATGCACTATTTAATTAAATTTCATTCTAGTAAAATACCTCCCAGCCTGTTAAAGTTTAATTTCCGGGCCATTAGATTGACATATCCTAGCCTCTTAGATTTTGCTGCCTCTAAACTTTATGGGTTTCCTTTATTTCATTTTCTTTTCCTTAAAATCCATCCTCTCTTTACTTCTTTCATTATAGTTGTAAAGGTTCGAAGAGGAAAAGAAGGAGAAGCCTCTCGAAAGAATTACAACCATGGGAAAATTCTTTCTTTGTTCTAGTTGTAAATGGAGAAATATTCTCCATTATTTTCGTAGCTTAGTTTAGATAAGCGGTCATTATCATGATTTAGAGAACACTAAGGTAACTCACAAGATGTCCATATGGGAAATGCTAGGTCAAGTGGGTGGTAATGGACAGGAATATCCAAGTGAGGGGGAAAGTTCAACATTCATGACTCTAGTAAATTTCGAGCATGAAGACCTTTTGAGATGGCATGCACACACCAACAATGTAGTAGAGAGGATGACTCAGGCATTTTCTATCTTTAGAGGATCGTGATCAAGCATTTTGCAATGAGACGAGCTAAGAATAGGATCAGAATCTCCAGCTTAACTCGTAAGAGGTTTATAGATAGCACATACATGCTGATGGCTATGCAACTATAAACAATGTGCACATGGCTATTAGCACAAGATGCGTGTCTTATTTTGGAATAGATAAGACAAGGTGAAGGGTGCAAGTCCTCCACCCCATATAAATGATGAAGCACTTACATAAGATATATAGTAGATAAGGAGAGATACAGAGACATAGGATATGCAGAAAGGCATGAGGTGGTGTATAGATAGAGAGATATGTGCACATACGACTAGGATTATCAGATTTGCAAATCCACGTGATTACGATCGGGTAATAGTAATGCCATTATTGTAAGAGCTTCGTGTTTGGTTATTAATGGATAGCAATTTGGCCGGGATTCTAAGTGTCATTTCCGTGTGTGTAATCTGAGTAGGTGCATGTTCTTGATTTAATCATGATTATCGCGTTAAGCTTGTTCTTTCTTAGATCCGGAATATGACATGCTCAGAGAACGAGGGATTAGTTATGGGATCTATATGTTTCTACCTTCATCACGCTAACATCTTGCTACAACAACTCCCAAAGAGGGACCTAGTACCTTTGCATGCGCTCTGTGTGAGCGCTAGTCTAGGCTTCAGGATGTGTCAGCATGCTATCTAGGGTGTTATCTAGCAAATTCTAGCTACATCATCGGGTTCCACTTCCTGGACCTCTCTTTAGTTTGCTTTCGTGTAGATGGTTCGTACTTATGAAGATGTACCGATTAACTTAAAGTAAGCACTGAGGAGTGGATAGCTAATGACTAGAGGAAGAATATGCATGATGGTTCAACATTGGATCTAGAGTTTAACACACGTACTTAACTTGGTAGAAATATAATCTATAATGATAGCTTATATGAGAGTTTTTTCACTATCTTTCTAGTAGAACTATATGAGTGGCTGATCAGTATGTATCTAAGCAGTGTAAATCGAGATATCGTGTACACCTGGTTTCCAGTATATACTGTGAAGAATTCACCCAAGCTCCTTTATGATGCTGATTTGATCTCGACTCATGTTGTGGATACATGGTTTCGTGGTGTTCTAAATAATGAGCATTCTGGGGAATACATTCAAATTTCACGTATTCTTCCTTTGGAGGTAAATGAATTCACAGTTTCCATGTGCATCTCTGCAGGAGCATATTTGACAAGGTCATACCAATCGGCTGATCAAGATCTGATGGTAACTTCTGAACATGGAGAGTAAATCGATACTAATTTAAACCTCACCCTCGCCAGAGCAAGGAAAGGTGTGAACATGTTTAGTGAAAGATGGTAGACCATGGAGTGCAGTAAAGGCAGGAGAGTGGAGGTGGCTTAAGCATAATGAGGCACGCGAGAGGGGAGATAGAGAAGCAAACGTATCATGTGCAGAAAGCAGATGGTCGCTGAGGAGAGAGATGGCTCCATGCATGATTTATAATCTCACGAGAAGACACGGAGCCAAAGCACTCAAGAACTTCCCATCTTAGAAAGAACGGCTGGTAGATCCCCCCATGGCCTCACACAGGCTGCGCAAAAAGCAAGAAGACTACCTCGTCATGGGGTACACGCATCTTAATCCACCCCAATGACCTGAAAGCTCGCACTCTGGTTTTCAAAGTGTATCTAAGACATGACAAGTAATCAAAGCAAGTTAATAACTTAGGAAGTGTATGAGAGCAGGAGTAAGTCAGTGGAGAAAGTACATCAATGGTGGATAGATGACTTCCAATGATATTTGGAGGAAAATAATTTAGCGTATCATCCACATGTAACGTGAGCATACGTAAAAATGTTGGGATTCACCTCTGAATCGAACTACCTGCATCGTAGGGGTTCTAAATTGTGATAGTACCAATTTCAGACTATCGTGAGCACAGTGGCCCAATACAGCCACAGCTGGAGTGACTAGGCAGGGGTGTTCTGCAATCACTGCTCAAGAGGGAAACACAGGATCTGATCGTGGTCAAGGCTCTCTTGAAGAACTACAAAAACATTATTAGTTCTATTGGTGCCTCCCTAAAATATAGAGGTAGGAGATGTTTCCAAACATGAGTAGCAGGGTTCTCTGATCAGTGTGGTCAAGGCCTACACTAACCACAAATATATATATGAGATGTCTCTTCATCTCCTGTAATATAGAGGATAGATGTAGTAAATATGGATATGTGTGAAATATTATGGCACACAAAAAGGACTACATATCTTCAGTGGCAAGGCAATCTTGACTGCATACCACATTACAAGGATGTGTACACTACACGGTATAGCAAGCCTGGGACCCTCAATCAAACTTGTGTGGATTACAGCAACACCTCCAAGGATTCTTTTCGAAAGAGTTCCATATCACTGAACTTGAGTAGTAAGAGCATAAGTGTACTCAAGGATATCAAGAAAGGCACTATTAAGAGCACAGTATGTGATGATATTGGCCATTTTAAGATACTCTCCTGTATCTAGTTGTCTTATGATATCTGTCAACAGCTAGCAAGCACTGCACAAGCTTGTCTCGTCTGGAGGGATTTATTACACGATTTAGCATATACAAGCCACACAAGACATACACCGACTCCACAAGAAGCACGTTAGTAAGAAGCTTTCATGTACAATGTATTTGGGGAGTATTAACACCAGTGTTAGTCCAGCCCCAGGAGGTATTAGAGACAGCAGCTATATGGGTAAAAACAACTAGCAAATTTAACAACAAACCTAGCTCAGCTTAAATGCGCCTGTGGATTCTGGGTGTATAGACTATAGCTGAAGTTTAAGGTCACACCAAGGATGATAGCTTTTCTCCCCATAGAAGACATGGGTATGCCTGGCTATATGTATCGGACTAAGTGAGATATGTCATTCTAATCATTATGCTAGTCATTTTCCCTTTTACAACATGCATGATATGGGAATAATGTATCATGTTACTCAGAACTTCTTTTTTCAAACTCAACTGCACCCATGATACTGCAATTATTTTGGGTTATCGGGTCGCATCCAGGATACCACTGCATCAGTGCTAAAGCGACAAACAAGTGTAAATGGATATAACTCTAAGAAAAGAATGAGCACTGTGGATCGTGAGATTATAATCAAATGTGCTGTTATGACAAGAATGAGGGGCAAATCAAGGAGGCTCAGAAGAGGATGTGGATATCACGCAGGATAGCTGGAGGAATGAGGGCCAGCTGAAGTAAGCAGGTTAGTTACCCCATGGAACAGCATGTTATACGTGTAGATCTCCCGACCACTATAGGCATGAATGTCCCTTTATAATATTCAGTATGTCTCTTTCTCATTGAAACAACTAAGTAGCTAAGTGAAGAGTTCCCTGACTTATATGAGCATCCGAGTGCAGTGATGTTATAAGCAAGAAAACAAAGGTGTTGGGACAGCAGAACTAGAATCCATGGCAAAGATGGTAGAAGCATGAGTGATGCCCAAGATACTCTAAGGATTTCCAGACCTAAATAGTGAAGGATTACTACATGAGCTGGGGAAGTGTCGCATCGCAAAGAGAGGCAGGTATCTGCACTAGAAACCTACGATCACTAAGGAGGTGAAGCCTTTCGCCAAGGTACCGTGCATCCCACCACCGTAAGGAAGCCTACCGTGATACCAGCTAAGTGGCATAATAACCTTCTGGTGAGATATAATACTTAAAAAAGAGTAGAAGAAAGCACTCAGAGACAAACCAAAATGATATCGATGAGTTGGAGAGAAGTGTGAAAATGTTGCACCAGTGAGAACATCATTCCACTATTGGGAAGTTGTTTAAAAGGGAACACCCACATCGTAAGTATTTAGAGACCGGACAAAGAGATCTTCGTATGCGAATCTCCCCCAATAGTATTGACTATGATAAGGAGATCACTTGAATGTTGTTGTAGATGGATGGTCATAATAAATACTTTTGATCGACACTGGCAGTGTATGCGTATGTGCTTAAATTAGATGGTTGGGTACAAATGGGGAGGCTCCATCAGAAGCTCAATCTATCTAATTTTTGCTTATGGGAAACTGAACTAAGGCTACTCCCATAGGATTTTTTTGAAATATGCATCTATAACTACACAAGGGACCTCAAATTCACTGGGATTTTGAGGTATTAGCACTTACGTAACTGTGTATAATTTTCCAACCCTACTTGGATGACTCCTCAACAAAGCAATGGTGAATAATGGTGACGTGAGATTCAATAAGGGGTATATCAACTTTTGAGAACAAGGAGGAAAGGGGTTGTGATGCCTTGATAGATGGGAATTCTACACCATATGTTGAGCCTCTAATGAGGAGGACTTAAAACAGTAACTATGTACACGCTATTCCTGTGAGCAAAGAGGTCAATGAGCCATCAAAAGAAGGCATCCTATGAGTGGGAGGATTATCACTCTATTATTGATACTATGAGTACTGCTTGTGATAACTTTAAGCTCTTGGTACATACGACTCAAGAGGATGCGATAGTGTAAAAGGCGTGGTTGCTGCAAGAATAGAATTTTTTCTATTTGATGGATAGGGCAGCATAGTACCCTAGGTATGAAGGAGCGTAAGATCCTCTCCCATACTCTACAAGCCATGGGAGGTCAGCTGGATAAAACCAAGTCAAGAGAAGAGACATGTTAAAGCATGTCTGGGCTATTGTGATAGATAGCAAATATGCTAGTGGGTAGTTCATAAAGATAATCTGCATGGAATGGAAATGAGACTCAAAGTCACCCTATCTACTAGATTCAGTAAGCGAGCAATGCACCTATGACAGATTTGCACTTATAATGAGAGATCAACCTGCCTGCGGTAATCACATTCAAGCAAACAGTGAGAGAGACTGATGTGCAGTAGGATAAAGAAACATTACCACCATCACTCTGCCGACATATATCATACTCTACTCTACAAGGATGCACACACGCCTGTGCATGTATACAATTCGAACTACACCGAGAGACTCTGGAATTAGCAAAATTTGACTATAAGAATGATCCATACCTTTGACTACTTTTTTCTTCCAAATTCTTCAACAGAGGAGGCATTAAAAATTTAAGCGATTAACTACATAGGAGATAGTGTAAAAAGGCATGTGTGTGAACTCACACAAGACTTATTTGGTGAGACAAAAATCAAAGCGTGTGTTTTAAAGAATAAGGAGAAGAATTCATATTGCTTGATCGAGTTTATCCGGAGAAAGAAAAAGGAAAGATCATTTACATCATGGATGATAAGTGAAGTCGAGAAGTGGTCAGTGTGTGTACTTTCCACATCATCGCGTGAGTCATCTCATTTAGGTGAGATCGTAGGTCCATGTGTCATTTAGGGCCACATTACGATTCCCCTTACGCGCACAATGCGCGTCAAAGACGTCATTTTGTCGGGCCGAAGGCTGGCCAAGGCATCATATGCATCATCGGAGTTACACTTCTATTCTGGGAATGTAACTCCTCTCTACTCGAAAGTTGTCATGATCAGCAGCACTCGGGGTTGGCCTCGCACCTCCTATATGTACACCCCATTTGATCTATGAGATAGAGGAGAGTTTTTATGGCTTAACAAGGTTCGCCCATTTATCGATTATCATTGCATGCACATTCAAACCTGATGCTCACCCTCCCGAGATCTTTCATCGCCGGCCATTCGTACGTCCGTTGATGCACGTCGTCTCGTGGATCCTCGGGCCAAGGTTTTCAAACCCTATTTCAAGAACCTAGATATTGTAAATACTGCACAAGGGGTACATGAGAGGACTTGGATAGTACAAATAAGGATACACATTAAGCATCAATGGAACCCATGAAGACAAAAGTTAAGGTCAATATAGATCGAGGGCCGAGCCTAAGGAGGCTATAATTGGAGATTACTAAATGACTCGAGGGTGGCAAATATTATTGAGTTACCACAGGATTGGCCAGACTTATTACCTTGAGGGTATCATAAACTTAAAGGTTTGCATGAATCATTTGGGGAAATGAAAATAAAACTTAAGGAAGGCGCAAGATCCAAAGGAGAAAGAGACCTTAGAGAATGAATCCTAATTTACATAAGGAAAAGGTAAAAGAAGAAATTGATAAATGTCAAGTCTGGAATCATTCAACCTTCGATGATTCGTAATGGGTTAGTCCAATGGGTGACTCGTGATTCAAGAAGGATGGTAGAATTTGAATATGTGTGGACTACATGGGAGCTAAATTTCACATGTGTAATGTACTCCATTCCCTATGCCATTTATCGAGGAAATACTAAAGGGAGTTGAGGCACGAAATATATTCCTTTGCTGTATGGTTTTTCCGGTATCATCAAAGTTAGGATTTCAGAGGATCAAGAAAAAGACAACTTTTACTACTAAATAGGTATTTTTTCCTATACTATGATGCCTTTCGATTGAAAATGTGCCATCAGATTTCCACTGGATAGTTATTCATACCCATTCAAAGATTTTATTCACAACTCTTATATGTCCACCTCGATGATCGGGATGGTATATGGGCTTGTTAAGGATCACCGTGATAATATGTGCTTAATGTTTGACCTGGCAAAGGTATAATTGAGTGCATATCTTTGAACATCAAGAAGTGCATATCATGCTACATTTTGGAATACTATTAGTACACATAACCTACAAGTGAGGGATTTTGCTTGTTGATCCAATCTAAGGTCATAAATATTTTATGGTCGGGAAGAACCTTACTAGTCGTGAAGTAAGGTGTGTAGATTTTTAGGTCACACAGGATATTTAGAAAATTCGCCAAGGGATATGCCAAAATTTCACACCTCTAGAGGATCTAATGAAAGGAAAATGTACATTCTATTTGGGAGAATTCAGAGCAAGGTCAAGAGATGTTCGAAAACATTGAAAGAGAAACTTATTACTGCGCCTTATCTTATGTTTTCCTTATGGGACAAACCATTTCATGTACATATGGATGTTTCCTGCATGGCCATTAGCATTGTGTTAGCTCAACCCGAGAGGTTATCATGCCGATCATCCTATTCACTTTACTAGTAGGAAGATGACTCCTACTAAACATAATTATACGACTACATATGGAAGCTTTTTCCATGATCTATGCATTGGAACAATTTTTGATGTGATTTGCTAGCTACACCATTTGTATTCTATATGGATCACATGAAATCAAGTATTTGGTGAACAAACCCATCTTACAAGGGTGCATCTCGTATAGATGGGTAATCCTATTTCAAGATTTTGATTTCACAACTGTGGTGAAGCCAAGGAAGAGTAACTCAGTGACCCACCTACTTATCTAGAATTAACTTAAGGGAGGAAGCACAGATAATTGAAGAAACCATGCCAATATGCATAGTTTTATAGGTTAGCACTACACGCCATCGTAATTAGAAGACATTGCTGTCTTTCTAATGACCGGTGTGGTACTAGAAGGAATGAAGGCATTTAGAAAAGAAACAACTTGCTATACGTGTGACACTATTTATGTTAATGACTGGTGACCTATACAAGTTAGGTGTAGATGACGATTATGTCATCGTGTATTAGAGCATGAGCGCAAGGATATTATGGAAGAATCCCATGGTGGTATCACAGGGAGGCCATCATGTAGGTGATCCGCTCTCGGAAGATCCTACTTGTTGGATTATGGTGGGATACATTGTATAAAGACTATAAAGAATATTGTAAGGCATGTGACTCATCACGTCACTTCAGGAAAACCAGGGAAAAGAGATGAAATGCCACCTAGACCTATTATTAGTGTTTGGTAACCATTTGAGAAATGGGCCATTGAATTTTTAGGACCCATTTTTTCAAATAAATGTGTTGTAGGACTAGATCGCACTATATCATTACTTTCACAGATTATCTCACCTCTAATGGGCCAAGCAAGACACCTACGGAATGGGAATGTGACAGTGAGCTAGGTTTCTATGGGAGAATGTTCTTAAGATATGGATTCCCTTTAAGTCCGAAAAGTGATAGGGTACACACTTTTAAATAAGACCATCGATCCTATTAGATGAGTTTATGGTTGCCCACCATAAGACTACAACTCACTCACCCTCTAGAAAATGGAATCACTGAGGCTTTCAACAAGATTTTGAGCCAAACATCGACAAAATTTGTGATGTCAGAAGAAAGGATTGGGATGATAAAGTTTCAGCTGTTCTTGGGCATATAGAACAACTTATAAGATATTGAATAAAGCCATACCATTTCAAATGGTCTTTAGAACCAAGTTGTTCTCCTATAGAATTTATGTTACCTTGTTTGTGTATCAGATGCGCTTAGAGGTATAGATGATGAGTAGACTTTTGTATAAGAGTGTATTGAGAAGATGATCCAACTAGGATGAGCGATGAGCCATAGCACAAAGGAGCGAACAGGAAAGGCTAGGCAGTTATGGCATGACAGTAAACATAGGGATAAAATTTTTGAGATTGGACAAATGGTACTTCTTATGACTCTAAGTTATTTTTCCATCCAGAAAACATAAAGTACATTGGTCGGGGGTGTATGTCATCACTTACATACTTGAATCAAAGTGTGCTTGCTTAGAAGCACTTGATGGAACACGCACTACTTGGTTACTTTAATTAAAGGGAGTATGAATCCTCTACTATAAATAAGTCTTCTGGTGTTTGTAATAAGGCAACATTTCCATTTAGATTAGGCTTCCATTCTCGTATTTCCTTCATTTGTCGCTATGCTTTGTCAATTTGGTTATTGTTATTGTGTAATAAGTGTGTTTACGTGCATCAAGTTGATTACTTATGTGAAGAATGTTTATTAAGAGGACTGCACATAATTTTAGTGTGGGGTGGTTGTAGTATTCCAAGAACAAGACGTGGGAATGAAGCGTGAAAAGAATAATATGTTATGGGTGTGCTTTAAGTCAAAAATAAGATTTCTTCTCAAAAGTGACCAAGAATGGAGATGAATGAAAGGATAGTATAACACGAGGTAAGCAGAGGCCATGATAACTACCAAGAGAAGGTCCAGTTGATGTGGTACTTAAGCACAATGGCGTACGCCAAAGAGAAGTTTGTGAATAGAGGGTAGGAAGGCGTGGTTAAAAGGCTATAGCTAGGCATGAAGATGTATTGTGCTAAATGAATGAATTTTGGTCAATGAATGAGAGGATACTTGTAAGTGAAGGAGCAATAAATGCATCAAAATTTGAAAATTATATAGGGATGGGATGTGAATTCATTTTTACCGGTTGTGACTAGGAGTATTTGAGGAAAGAGCTAAGTGTAAAGAGCAGAGTGATCGAGTTAAAGTGTGAAAGGGTGTGAAACCAAGCGTGATAAATAGATCTATGCGAAAAGAAGCTTGTGTCCCCTGGGTGGTGAAGGGTTTGAGCAAAGAAAGGTGATAGAGAGGAGTTAGGGCATGAATTTTCCACCTAGGGGAAGGATCAATCGAGTTACGGTTTGATTTGTAAATTACAGAGTTAAATAGGTTACAATTATAAGGTAAAAATTGCATTCCAAGAAGGCAGCCAAGGTAGATGAGAAAAATGAAAGAAGAAGGTGGTCATTGAGGAGGAAGAGATGCACCCAAAATAATTTTTACGTAAATGTAATATCTAGAAGGAGTCATCATCTGGGCTTTAGGAATGGGATTCACACATCGAAAGAGCAAAGTAAGTGAATATAATCATAGGACTTTAGAGAACAAGAAGGAGCTGATTCCTTACTCACTACGAGGACAAACAAACATATGACATATGACATGCCGGTTTATGAAGATGTAGGTGAGAAGCTTCTAAATAAAATTGGGGTCTACCAATTATATGAGATTCCATATTTCAGAAGTATGAGCCCTCGTACTGGCTCATGAGCAGATCGGGCATGAGGATTCTTCTACTTTGCAGGATGCAAAGTTAGAATCTCATCCACATTTATCTCACTGCTGGCAGCAGTTTAAGCCCACAGGAGGATATAAATAATGATCTCATAGATAAAGCTACGATCTTAAAGACTAGATAGGATATAAAAATTGAAGAACTATCTCGATTGTGCAAGAAATGCAAGAAATGACACACCTTGTTACAAATTTGAACGATCAAGAGAGGTGGTCATAGGTAAATACTATGTGGTTACACATTGTGCTAAAAAATGTCAAGGAGTATTCTACAATATCAGCAGGTTACATTACAGAGAAATAGTCGAGGAAGCACACATGGAGGGAAGATCAACTTTGGGACTATTCTATTATCACCAGTGATTTATGGAAATTGAGTACC
Organism: Taxus wallichiana var. yunnanensis; assembly: GCA_018340775.1. Classification (NCBI taxonomy): domain Eukaryota; kingdom Viridiplantae; phylum Streptophyta; class Pinopsida; order Cupressales; family Taxaceae; genus Taxus; species Taxus wallichiana. The sequence goes on from CM031233.1 coordinate 1,120,796, forward strand.
GCACAGACAGGACAAAAGGAAAAGGTATGGGAATACCCCATGGAGAATAAGTTGTCATTTGAAAAGGTTTGAAGCAAGTACTTATGTAAAGGGGCCATAACAAATGACATCAAGCATAGGGCGGAGAAATGGTACGATAGGATCCACACGGCATTTGGAGAAGAGTGGTGCATTCGAAAGGACCTACCATCTGATGAGTGGGGAAACAAGTCTAGTTTTTTTTATATCAGCATTTCTGCATCACGCACTTCCCAATGAGAGATGGAGTCTGGAACCCTTGGTGTAAATTTCCTTACGCATTCACTACAAGTTATTTCCAAGCATCCGTTCACAGACACACACAAACTAGTATCCAATGTAGATAAGGTAGACTATGACTACCACACATTGAGAAAGAAGTATGTGTATCAGGAGCAAAGTGCTTATGACGAGAATCTCTTTTCGGATGTGTTGAATACTAAGCCAATAAGTATGGTTGTAGCAGATGTAGGGGCAAAATTAGTATATCTTTAGCTAAAGCCCACGATGGAGAACAATAAGTATGTGGAGAATGAATTAGTGCTCCTGGGGACACCGAAGTGTAAGCATGCAATGGAAAACATACCCACGCAAAGGCTAATAGAAAATGTTGAGGTAGAGGATGAAGAAGAGGAGCGTGAAGATAGTGGAGGCTTGGAGCGCAAAAGAAAGCAACCATATGACATAGAAGATTCATTAATGTACTGTACCACTCCACCTCAGGGACAAGACAAAAAGGAAGATACAGAGGTTGAGTAGGGGGCATAGATTTAAGAGAGTATTCAGATGCATAAGGACTCAAGGTGGAACCCCACATACGGTAAGGAAATCACCTGTATCTCTCCACACAAGGAGACCACTGAGCCAAAAAGGAGAATAAATTTGAAGTTAGATGAAGAAGCGGAGGAATCAGGGGAGAGAAAGCATGCATCTCCTACCCCATTCAAACAAGAAGATGAGCCACAGAATGAGGAAGAGCAGAAAGATGAAGAGATGAAGGATGGAGAAGAAAGAGAGAAGGAAACCTCCAGATCTCGCGCATGCCATTGCTCAAGGTGTAACGAGACAGACTCCTAACCTTGAAGCTACAATTCCCAAGGGATCTTGATCAAAGAGAATGAGTGGGGAACACAGTGCACCAATTATGGGATATGCATAGGACACTAGAAAAGTTATCCGTGCACGGTTCCAAAGCACTATAGAACAAAAGGATTTATTTGGCTAGGAACTAATGGATGGGGATATGGTGACTGTGCGCACTCAAAAGCAACTCTCATGGTCAATGCATACCCACATGGATGAGCTTGAATTTGATGTATGTGAAGATTCATGCGCATTTGAGATAGCTGAAGAAGGCACCCCAAGCTAGACATATGACGGTAAAGCCTACTGTCATGTCAGATGAGCAGGTCAAGCAACACATTGGTGAAGGTTTCTGCTGAAGTTGCAAGAAGAAATGTGGACGATCCTGCAACAATCAAAGCATTGTATGAGGAGTTAAAGATGAAATATGCAGTGATAGCATGCCTAAACTAAGAGAGGGACTTAGTGTAGAAGAAGAATGAAGTATTTATCAGCATCGCAGAGGAGATTGGAGACAATGTCATAAGAGCTAGGCCACACTTGGAGCCAAAGGTACCACAAACGTTTCCCTCAGTGATACATTATGTAGGAAATTTGGTGGACTTGGTGCTTATAGATAAATCCTTGCACATGGTGCCAAGGAATCCTAAAAAAGAGGTAGAAAGGGATAAGGCTATAATAGCCAGAAAGATTGCATCATATGAAGGCTTACTGCAAGCGCTCCAAGAAGAATTGAAGAAGGTGGATCATGCCTTAAATATATGCATAGCTCCAGAGGCGCTGATCAAGGTAAAGAGACTCGGAAGAAGAGGATGCATTCTGCGAGGAAGGCATGAAGGATGATACCTTGGGCCAAGCAAAGAGGTTAACACTCATAAAGAAAAAGTGTGAGGCCCTAGTAGTGGCACAAGAGCCACACAAGGAATGATTAGATGAGCTTGGGAAACTCATCGCACAAAAAGATGGATGTCATTGGAAGGAAAACATAATTCAATGTCCAGCATTATGTTGGTATTGCAAAATGAAAAAGGTGAAGTTACCCAAGATGAATTGGAGTCTATTATTGTGGATGTACCAGAGCAGGTAGAGAAAGCATTCACCGAGTGGCAGGCTTTGGAGGCTGCAATAAAGGAAGAGTATCCAAGAGTTGATCCTTCAAATTGATACAATGGAGGCTACCTCATAAAAAATCTTTATTCATCTACATTCTTTCTTATTCTTTCCATTCAACATTCTTTACTTCAATTTTTGAAGATACCCATTATCGTGTGGCTGACAATGAGATTTATGTGGGGTAATGTTGATCGAGAACACTTTGCGTAACTCACACAAGAAGTCCTGCATGGAAAAAAATGCAAGGTTTAAGGGCGCAAATGGGACAGAAGAACCCGTGCATAGAGGGCAAGTTCAACATTCAGGACTTAGTCGATTTTGAGCATGAAGACCTATTTTTGAGATGGTGTGCGGAACACACCAAAAATGCGTAGACGTGCACACCATGCATTATCTATCTTTAGAGGATCGATCGAATCGTTTTGCATGGAGATGAGCTAATAATAGGATTGTCACTTGCTTAACTATAAGAGGTCTATAGATAGCACATTTGCATGTGTGGCTATGCCTATAAATGGCACGTGGCTATTAATAGCATGCGACCTATTTTGGAATAGATAATCATGAAGGGAAAGTCCCCACCCTATATAAATGATGTGAAGCACTTAGTGAGAGATATATAGATATACAAAGATAGAGAAGAGAGATATGTGCATATGACTGGATTACTATATCAGATCCATGCGCGCATTGGTATAAAATGCTATTATTGTAAGGAGCTTCTGTGGTTATTAATAGATAGAAGTTATTGGTTGAATCTAAGTGTCATTTATATGTGTAATTGAGTGGTGCATGTTCTTGATTCAATCATGATTATCGTTTAAGCTTGTTCTTTCTTAGATCTGAATATGACATGCCTTGTAGAATGAGGGATTAGTTATGGATCTATATTTTTCTACCTTCATCACGCTAACGTCCCGGTACAACAACCCAAAGAGGGACTGATACTTTCGCACGCTTCGGGTGAGCGCTGGGTCTAGGTTGCATGATGTGCCATCACATTTGGGGTGTTATCCTGGTAAATTTTAGGTCGCATCAGCTATTGGAAGGTTCTTCATTTGCTTAATGTAGATATTCCAAAGGTGTGGATCAAATTTTTATTAATGTAAACATTCTTTGAGTTCAAAAATTGGGAAAAAACCCATTTCATTTAATCTATGAAATTTTACACATTTGGATGCCCATAAGAGGATTTATCAGCTTAAACAATTAAATTTGATCAATTACTAGTTGTTGGTAGTTTCATTTTGAAGGTTTAAAGCTTAGATTTTAATTAAAATTCAATCTAGGTTTTTACGGCGAGATTTTTATTTTTCCATCGAAAGTGATGAAACGGCTTCACCTACGATGGGCGCGGTCCTATGACCCGACGACCTACCCGGGGGCGGATTCATTGACCGCTTCTCCCGAGTTGGGCGTGTGGTTCTAAAATCGCTGCCACCTCTGCAGCGAGCGGTTCGGCTTTCTGAAATCAAAACCTTAAATTAAATTATTTTCCAAATAGTTTCCTACTTAGGTTGGTTTCTAAGGCAACATTAATTTTAATTAAGGTGTCTACAATTCTTTAGTTTATAGATTGATAACATATCTTAGTTTCATAACTCAAAATTTCCAAATGCATAACTTTTCCATTCAAACATACAACCTTCAACAATATGAAATGTAATTTTTCCTTTATTGAACATACTTTGGAATTTCTCTTTCAACCATACAATACAAATATGATAACTACAAGTTGCAATAACATTATTTTGCAATACAAGAACTTCTAATCCATTTCTTTCAATAAAATTAGTCCTTTCCAACAAGGTATACAACAAAAGTTCTTTCTACATTCAACTAAATCACTACAACTTGGAATAAATGAAATATACAAGAATTTCTTGCAAACATACAAAAGTTACAATCTTCCACTCTAAGTGGGAACAATAATATGATTTACAACATGGAGAATTCTTCCAAAAAGGTCAAAACACAAGTCTTCTTTCAAGGTCATCTCCCAACTTTTAGCTTTCAAACTTGGATCACAATACAAATAAAGGGGTATAGGTGACACTCTTCACCCAACCTATAATCCAATAAGAGGAGAAACCATCCCCTTATTGGCCCCCGAGCCCCAACCAAAGAACAATGAGGGGTATTGAGCAACATTTGACAACTTTTACAAGAGGCTTCCACAACAAGCATTCCATAATAACACAATCAAATAACACATTCAACACTCCATTCAAACAAAATAACAATATCCCCAACAAGCACAAAGGCTTGACTACAACAAGCCAATAAGGAGCAATGGAATATGGGCACCACCCTCTTTTGTCTCCCAAGTGAAGTAGGAGTTCCACCCAAAATCCTCCATGTGCACAACTCAAAACATAAATCAATCCTTATTTCTACACTTGCAAAATGCAAAATATAACCATGTTATCCTTTTCACTCCCATAGGTGGAACTCAAACTCACACTCCCTCCAAAATGCATGCCTCACATCTCCCTTTTCCCTCCTCAATGGTCCCATAAATCCATCTCCCACACACAACTTAAGGCAAGCTACCCATTTACAAACAACATAACCATAACACTCATACAATATACAAACAAACACCATTTCTACATCAAATACATTAATACAAAGATACAAAAATGAGGAGAGCCTACCTCTCCATCAAGCTTCCAATTCCTTTTCTCAACAAGCCTTTAAATACGTCACCCAAGCTCAATTAAAGAATCCACTCCCACAAGAAAATCTCCAAGTATGAAAACCAAGACCAAAATTTAAAAGTGCAAGAGAAACAAATAAGGCAAGTAACCCAAAATCCATCAAAATCATCCCATCAAATAAAAAATAGATGTGAGGATGTTGAAGTGGCTCCATGTAGGATGCCACTTCATCATCCCTCCATTCCAAGACACAAGTCAAACACCAAGCCCAAAGCAATTAAATGCACATGTAAGACTTATGACATGCCCACATGACACTCCAACTTGCACACCATTCTTATCAAAGACAAATTAAATGTGGTAAGTGACAAGTGCAATTATTTACCCTTTTACACTCCAAAATGCATAATTAAGCCTAAAATTAACTCCCCATACCATAGGTATGGTTGTTGGATGAATTTAAGAGGCATGGGACAAGCTTAGCTTGTCCCACAAGCCTCCAAAAAAGCCTCCCAAGTCAAAATCTGAATTTTGAAGTTGGGAAAGAGTACACAACAAAAATCTAATTTACATCCACAAGATTTCAAGGACCATCTACCCAATTTATTGCCCACATGTCAAATCTTCCTTTTAATTAAAATTTAAGCTAAACTAGTTAATTAAGACACATTAACAAGTGTTAATAAAGTGACAATATTTCCCAAATAATTAAACACATGCACAAAAAAATTAAAGGAAGGGAACACATTACACCCATGGCCACATAAATAAGGTTACCCCCATGGGAGCCTCCTAACAAAGCATGCAACAACACAACATAACATTCTATACAAGTTGTCAAATTTTAGCCATGTTGCACAACACCCAACATCCTTCCGTGGTTGGTCCCCTATCCCCTTTTAGTGTATGTGATAAAATATCCTCGCAACATAAATAGAGTACCTCTCCGGCCTTGCAGTATTATCAAAAACATTAGAAATAATATACATATAGAAATCAATAATCGTCATCTAAAATTAGCAATTCTATCATCTATCAACTTATAATTTAATTGATTTTAACATCCATAACATCATAATTCTACTCAAAATATCCAACATAGGATATGCATCCAGAATATGACATGTTAGTATAAAATCATAATACTACAAATCAACATATATATTTGTCCATCATCGTCATCTAGTGCATCATAATCAAAATGTAAATCACAACATGTCAATAGTCCAAATATCTGCATAGTCTATCATCTATTGATCAAGATATAATAATCAAAATGTCTAAGTATCAATCCAATAGTAATATCATCATAATGAAAATAGTGTCGAAGAGGAGTGGGCACTATAACTTTTCTAAATAGCACTCCAGTCCTTCAAATAACATTGATGATCATTCAAGAACCATCCTCCACCTTTTCCGGCGTAGCTGCAAGTTGTGTTGCGCTATGGGCCTATTGGGTAGTTTTCACTATTTCCCAATTTTACAATTTTCTATATAAAATAGGTCTTATCTCCCACAAAATAATTTTATATATAATAAATAGGACTTAAAAAGCAAAATATGCCTTTTAAAAATAAGGCTTTACATATGCTTGGAAGCTTTTCTTTCTATCCTCCTCGAGCTCCAAGAATGAGCTATTGTGTTGTTGTGTTGTGGGAGAGGGGTCGGGACCCTTTATATACTGTAATGTAGCCTGACTTAAGTTTAGATAAGGCCTATCGGTCAAGGTTTTACCAACCCGTCGAACTAGGAGGGTTAGTTATTCACCATGCATGGTAGGGATTTGGTTTCGGGGTCGACTCCTTGCCTTGTATTACTTTTACTCGACCATGCTCATATTCCTTGTTGTTGTCGTGTCTTGATCTCAACCCATCCACTTGTCCATCCCCAACTACTTTGTTGTGCCCGTGCCCTCTTCGAATGCCATGTCCTAGGGTATCGACACTCATTTGCCACATCTTCCGAGTCCATCATGTTGCGCATGGCCGAGTTAATGTGCCCATGTAGCCACCGTGCATCCATTTTTCTCTCTGAGCCCATGTCTTATGCCATCGGTTTTGGGATGTGAAGAGATATAACATATCTCGTAGGGAAGAGATAAAGAAGGATTTAATAAGCCTTATTCCAACTTGTCTACTGTGGCTTCGATCCATATCAATATGCTTTTTCGGCCAAGATAAATGGCTCACCGAGTTGTAGAAGAAACTCGTCCGGATCAAGCATGACTTGTTGCATAACTCGATGAATATCTCAATGTGTAACTCACCCTGGATGTGAAGCTCGATTCATAACTCTCCAGCTTAGCTCGGTAAATAGCTCACCGTTAATACAATGCATAGCTCAACTCGCCCAACGTATAAATATAACTTGCCGAGCTAAATGGTCAACTTGTCTTAATACAAGATAATGTAATGCAAGGTGACTCGTCCATAGTTTCAAGATTCAACTTGCTAAGCAAGCAATGGAGTGTTAGATGCCACGTGGTGGCTTGAGGACCCACCACGTGGAATATTTTTTTATCTCGCTGATGAACATGTTGATATCGAGTGTCGAAGACTAGAGGTCTACCCTAACTCGACCTACGCCTAATTCAAATTTTCAACTTTTCGTGACTCCTACAGAAAGTTACGAGTTACCGGTCTCATCTAGGGTTGACTTCAACTTTGAATAGTCACCATTTGTCTGTACAGACTCTATTTTCGACATTCAGATAGTCATTGGAAAGATGACGGAGTTGAATTATGCACTGTGATGATTCTGGAAGGTTTAGGGAAACTATGTCCTCTAAAATTTCCTCTAGATCATACTCTCTCATATAGAATTAGGCACATTCTGAGAACAATAATTCTTTCTTGGCCTATTCTTTGAGCTTTATTGACTTGAAAGTAGATGAAAAGTATCTAGGTGCACGGATACTTATATATTTTCATATGTTTTTCCAATATATAAATTATTTTGTAGCTTCCGTGTTTTGCTTCTTATTAAATGCCCTTTGAAAGTTGTCATCATGAAATTCACGAGTGGCAACACTTTTAGGCTTGAATCCATACCCCACAAAGTTTGCACTTATCTTCCCAACATGTTCCGAATGTGATATTCAGAGCACCAAATGCAATGAGGTGGTTTCCAATATGACCACTTCATCTTTGCAATGAGAATCCTAGAGTTTGTGTCAAAATAATAGGTTTCAACCCGTAGTATACAAATCCATAAAAGCATAATGAAGAATTTTTAAAAAAATTCTTGTAGTGTCAAAAGTTTTCCAAAATGCTTCAAAAAGTATCATCTCTTTCAATAAGATGATTATCGGATATGCACAAAATGGTGTTCTTACAGAGAGGTTCTAATATTTTTACATAAATTCCTTGACCACATGTTATTTCATGGTAAACAAAAGCTTCAGCAAAGCAAGGAATGTGGAAGCATTCAAATAGAATACAAATTGTTTGATTTAGTTAGGATAAATATTTATAATGTTATTTATTTTCTCTCTTCTTTTGATTCATAAACCCTTATATAGGATGTACTCAATATGGTCCTTGGTTTATATCTACTTTTTTTGGTGAAATTGATTATGCAACTCTATGTTTTGTTCACCAATTGAATCTACACCTTTTAGTTGGATTTCATTATTCTATTGGGAACTAAAATTGAATTTTTTTATAAAAAAATATTGGTAGCAAAGATGCACACAATGGATTTGTTAAAAATTCCTTAGAACCTTTTGGAAAATGTGATTGGCAAGTGTAAATCCACCTAGAGGGCATGGGATTCCTCATTAGGCATTAACAATTGATGAACTTATAAGAACTATAAATTACGTTTTCTTCACCATAGGAAACAACTAGAAAAAATATATAACAGATTGTTAGCAACTATGTAAGTTACAAATCCACATTTCTGCACCTGAATCATTTCATAGGGAAAACAACATTCTATTCTACAAGAAAATGTGGCCACAAAATAATGTCTAGATGTGCCCATCTATAGAATTCAATTGCTATTTGCACAACCACTTATAAAATTCATAACTTGAGTTTCAACCACTTATAGAATTGAATGGCTGAGGCACAACCATATATATAATCCAAAAGCTCATACACACCCACTTATCATGCAAGCTATATTAGATTGAATCAAACCATTCAAAATCTATACTATATTGATTACACCGTAAAATGGACACAAGTAATTAATCCTAGATAGCGACCAATAGTTATCAACAACTTATAATAGTTTTCTTTTGTTCGATGTGAATTCTAAAGTTTCTCCAATGAAGGACCATCCAAATGTACAAAGAGGCAAACCGGTTTTTTACATCAGTATCAGTGAAACTAACCCAATCATGATCAAGTAAAATCCATGATTGAACACTACCAGAATGGTAGGACCTCCACAATCTCCCTAATATGTTTGTTTCAAACTACGTTCTAATTATCATCGAAATTTTCAGAGATAAGCGTTGAACAGAAAAAAAGAGCAACCAAATTACTGTAATACTCACTTATTGAATGTACATCCTCTACACAAACATTTACATGTTTAATCTTATACGTCCTATAATTACAACATCCAATAGTTACATACGTTTATACGTATGGATTGGGTGGTGAATAATAGGCCCTTATTGAAAATTATAAAATGTAAGCGTGCAACAATTTGTAATAAGCAACACAAATAATAAACAATCATTGCATCTCATATGTGCTCATGTCAATGATGTGCAAACTAACAATCCAACTGTCTAAAAATATTATATACTACATTACATAATGCACATTTACAATCTTCCTCACCATGTGTTTATAATATATAAATTTCTTTGAATTCATGTGTAGGTATGCCAAAGATGGAAGACAAATTTTACAACATAGCCACATGTATTACCAAATGAAAGTGGCTATGTAACACCTATTTTCGAATGCATAAATCTTACGCTGCACAAAGGAGGCATACTGTGGATGAAGATACAATTTTTCAATGTTAATAACACAAAAATATTAAAACAAGCACGACAAGTGTTGCATCGTGAAACCATTGAAATCGAGGCTTCCCAAAAAGCGTCAGAGATCTATTTTATGTGCAATACTATAAAACCACCCCGTAAATGACCAAATTCAAACAATATACAACTATACAGCTTGACATGCACATACCAACAATTATGGAACATGTAAATATACATACCATTCGTTGAAATGAAAGAACTACAAAAGCAACAAAATCATACATCCCCTATCATTTCTAACATGAAGCTAGATTTATGTTTGCCTCCCAATAACTACGCCATCACGAATTCAGTTAATTCCACTCGAAAGTCCCTCACATTAAAGCATCAATAACACTAACTCATTAGAAATAAATTAATCCTCACATTCATTTTTTTCTAAGCCTTTTAACTTGGATCAAATATGTTACACAAGCATAATTTCATGCGTAAATAATGTTCTACTCCTTGCCATTATATAAGTACAATATATTATAACAAAATTATGGCTTCCCAACAATTTACCACCTAACTTAAGAAAATATGTTAATCCTAGAATGAGACTAACCGAATTTTGCACATTGATATTTTTAAAAAAAATTGTTCCACTACTCTCCTTCAATAATCGAATGGGTTAACATTCTCGCATTAGCAACTCATTACAATTCATTATGGAATTCCATGCACTTCTTGTAATCTAGAACTAAATTTGTAATGCACAAGATGCCCACTCAAAAGACTCATTTCAGGCATATTGCATTTCAACGCTAGAAAACATCAACTTCACAAACCAAAACCTGAAGGAAAAATCCAACAACGAACACAAAACATGCGAAAAACATAGTCTACATTAGACGTCCTCGCAAATTTTTATGCTCACACTCACCAAACATCGACTTATTCACAAATCCCATACTACAAGACCACTCCCACCCACACCACTTCAGTAGTAGACTTGCTCCCCAAGGAACAACCACTAGTTATAAATATAATATATTTGTAGCTTCCTTCATCATGCAATGGTTTATAACTAAGGAGAATAGAAATTATTTGACCCGTTATACATTACATGTCATTTATGGACATCGTTAAATGTATTTCTAGTAACCTAATTGGTTTTATATCACAACAGAGAATCAATCATGAAAATGAAACCTAATAATGGTTGTGTTTATAAGTCTTACTGTGAGAGGGGAACATGGAATGGATGTATACGAGATATATTTCAAAATAAAAAAATTCTTAACGATACATGTGCATCCACTAAACTTACAAATACAAGTTAAAAGTACATGAAAAATTAGGATGTTAATAAATGCTAATCCTATTTCATGATTGCTACAATATTTTTATCTTGAGCATCCAAGTGCATGTATCTAAATAATACTAGTTGAAGCAGTGAATAATAACCTATAGGAGTAGATTACCAAGAAATAGTAGTTAATATTAGGTAGAAAAACATTGATATGATTGAAAATTGAAAGAATATGTATGCAAACCGAGAACTCACACATGAACAACACGGTGAAATACAGGATAAAAAATTTTTGACTGCTTGACACATAACATGACGCAACATGTCGTCACCAAGGATACAACTAACACTATGAACAACTTGATACAAGGATGGCCATAAAGGCAAAAGACGAAAACGTTCACACCTATCAAGGACAATACATTTTTTTGACAAGACAACATAGAAGTCCAATCACTGAAGAACACACTTACAGTCAAGGCCAACCACAATGAGATCACCTTAGGGTCATTTTACAAATTTCACCATAAAAGGAATAATGTTCACTAGAGGAGCTAGGGTTATCATGTTATAAAGTTTACCTGCAATGATAGTCTTGCCCTTGATTACTTAAAGAATTTCTTGCTCTCAAGTTGGTGACCCCTACGTTACTTTATTTGAATACAACTTTTAATTTAACTTCCAGAAGTATTAAACAATCCTATGTTAGTTTACTTATGACACTTTATTACTAAGTCATAGCAAGGTTTAACTCAAAATTTATTCTCAAGGCAAAGTTGTAGCAACACTCATTTACAAGAACAAAACAAGATTACATCAATTCTTAAAATACTGATACTCCAACAAAGTCACTCAACAACAATAACCAAATTTTCTTATAATTTCAAAGATGGTCAAACAATACAAGGTTTCCAAAGTTCAGATGACAAAGTCCACAATACATTATACTAAGACATTAATCCTCTTTTAAACTTTCCGCAGACGTTAACAATAGTTGAACAACATAAAAAGGTTTCGAGCAAAGGAACTTCTCAACTGAGGTTGATGACAAAAGTCTACAAATCTATCCCTCATCTACACGCAAAATCCATCTGCAGCAAATTTTCTACAAGAGTCAGTTCACGAGAACTGAGCAAGATAAGGCTACACAAACCCACCATAACTGTTATCTATCAATATCATGAAAAGAAGCACTTTATTACAAGAATTTGGGTCAAACCTCTAAACACTATCAACACTTCAAGTTATAATAAGTTTCCACCATGCCAAACAAGGAAGGAGACCATGTACTTCCGTTAGGAGTAAAAGCAACGAAAGTATAGCAATCGTATGAGAAAGGCCCTTGGCCCCATAAGGAGAAATAACCAATCTAACCAAGCAGGATTCCCACCAAGTAAATAATTAAATAACAATCACAAGAGTGCGATTTGATATAAAGTACCAACCATCTAGAAATTTATCAAAGGTACCAACGCATAGGCTAAAATAATATATTTCTAAAAGAACAAAAGTTGATCGGCCCAAGAAAGGGGAAACACGGGTTCCAAAATTTAACACAAAAAGTCATGTATAATTGAGTTTCAAACCGGAAATCAAATAGAGTATACACACAACATAAGTTTCGAAGTGAAGGCAAAGTATACTAGTTTTGACCATTAACTACAAAGAGATTTACCAATCATCCAAGAAGGGGCAAAGTCTTACAGGCTAGTAAGAACACGCGAGAGAAGAAGGAGTTCCGTCAAACAAGAGTATACAATAATGTCATCAACAATTTTATAACACTAAAGATTTGCAAACTTCCACAACAATTCTAATGTTTGGTTAATTTAAAATAAATTATCCATTTCCCAAAACAACCATATTTTAAGGCAACCCTTGGTAACAAATCAACCGTCACACAAAAATACAAACATAACTTTCTAAGTGACATTATCAAAACAAAACCTTCTTTATGAATCCATAAGACTATCAAATGAAAGCTGAGTTTTTCCCGAAGGTTAATCACATTTAAGGAAATTTCCATCACAAACTATTACGGTAATACGTGCATAAAAACCAACCAATATTAATTAATCAAGCGTTAACATTACAATGGGAGAAAATAATGCAAGTTAGGAAAAATAGAAGAGCGCCATCAACAACAATTCGAGAGAGGGGGATTAGACCAAAACTATTCCAAGTGTCAATGCGAGGTACTGGATTGCACAATGAAACCTCGAGCTAGTTGATCCGAAAAGCTAGTTATGGTTCAAGTTGATAGGGATGGTCAAGGTACTTCTTGAGGATGGCCTTAAAACCTAGAAACAAGAGTGAAAGATAAATAAGAGTCTAAACACGCGAGACGGAAAACACATGCACACAACCTTTTCATTCTACAAGTTTTAATACCAAAACTCTAAAGATGGCTAGCCCAAGCATTGATCACACTAATCCTACAACCTTTCCTTTCTCGATGCCAAAAGGTTATCAAAGGGATTTGAAGAGGCTAACAAAAATGTCAAAGAAAACTTGGGTGCTAGGAAGGGGTTTCATAGTTATCGTAAACTTACTTCCATGATATCGAAAATACTAGCTTGATCAACATAATAACTTGCAACTCAATCGCAGAGAAGAATTAATACATAAACAAGCAGACGAAGGTCTATCACTCGAGCAAGAGAAACATAACATTCGGGGAAAGGGCACACGCATCCTTTCGACCAACATCACAACGATAAAAGCTAAAACAAGAAGAAACAAGTAGAAAGGGGAAATCTCCCATCATGACATCCAACTGACAAATCAATGCAAGGAAAAAGTGGTTCGATTTCACAATAATTTTAAATAAAATAACAGTAGAAAAGTGTAGAAATATCTTGCCTTTTTCTCCAGATTCAGAAGGTTTCAAGGACACCGCCCGGACCAGCAACAACCATCCTCAGGTCGAATCTCCCAAGCACATATGTCTTCTTCACATTGCCTCTGCTTGAAAGCTCGGTGATTTCCTTCCATCTTCAGTCAACCTTAAACACTTCTTAATGAGAAGTCTCCAAGTCGATTTTGTAGCATAAATACGAAGTTGAATGCAAATTACGATAATGCACCTTTTTACAACGTTCAACGTCTCAAAACCACTCCAAGACAATTAACCCCTAGCATCATTATTACATGCAATTCGCAGACAATAGATAATCAATCAAATCAGAAGTGGCTGCAGAATTCCAATAGATCAATAAACTATTACTCCACTTGTGTTGTTGCTGCACACTGCAGATACTTTGTGCCAGTTTTGACACGGCTAGAGATAATGTCAGAAACTATAACAATACTGAGGACCGCTTCAAAAAGATGGTTGCAAGATTCATTCACCGTGCAATTGAAATGTTTCTAACAAGTGCAAACATGCTGACTCAATCTTTAAGTCCTGTATATCTCATCCGATGGGGCTCGGTCATGAGATATTACACAGAATTAAATTACATACAACACCAGTAGAAACTGCAAGACTGCGGCAGTAATGATAAATTGCACCTAGTGCATCCCCAGTGTATGCTGCCAACACTGCCAACTGGTTATGAGCATTGCGGAGGAGGGACAGAGCGCTGCAGCTTGCATGGAATAATTAGCAGTAACAGTCCAAACATGATTACTTGCATTTTGCACTGCAAAGAGATCCTTGTATCGGGCCAGATCCCCCAAATATATGAGCAGCCTGTGACATGAAACGGCGCAGTGACTCGAACCCTGGTGTTTCAAACACAACAAAGCTTCCGGAGAAAGGCGAGGGAGGAAGACCATAATGATTACATCGCTCCTGGCTCTGAAAGGCATCTACCGTAATGATATATATATAAACCTTTTCCTTCATCAGATTGGGGACAGCATCAAACTCTCGGTGCAAACATTTCAAACAGTTGTAGCTTCAGAAGGTGTGATAATTCCAATGAAACCCTTATGCCTGCCAACTTAGTGACTCAGCTGAAGAAGCTCATAAAATTGCAAAGCAAATAGTGCTTCATGAATATTCTGATATGAAACAGATCCACCCCTATGATATCCTCTTCCATGAGTTACATCGTAGAACAAGCAAGGTCTCAGTAGAGAATCTTTGCAATAATTTTCATCAGGTCTCCTGGTAACACTCTTCACTGTCACATAGTCGATTTTGATAAAAATATCATGAAGGAGAGACCCGAATCTGAGGATGCATTCTATACTGAACAGAAAGCAACATAGTTGGACAGCCTGCCTGTTGGAAGCGCTCAAAAAGAAGGGCTTCTACTACACTGTAATACGCCTGCCGCCTGGTTACTCCTTATTGCAGGCTGTTGCTGTGGATTCCGACAAGAGCACACCTCGCAAAGCACCCAAGGAAAGTGGAGGTAACATGCCTGCTTCACTAGCTTGAAGCTTCATCAAAAACCGCCATATCAAACCCAACACAGGCGCGGCGGGAGGTCACACCCGGCAAGCACTCCAAAGAAGTGGAAGCCATGCACACCCAAACTCCACAATCATCCAAGAATGGCTTGAGCAAGCAACAGGGAACAAACCAGGGCAGACTTGAAAGAAAGCCTCAAAGAAACTCCACCGACTCTCCTCAGAAGCCCACGGGGGGAAGAAGGAAGGCATCCAGGAGAAACCATGAGAAAACACCTTGACAGACAAGATTTCGATGGCTTCTCAACCACTCCACACGCAGACTATCCAAGGGAGATCTCACGCGGTCCGAGAGGATAAGCAGGCAGTCAAACAAGAAGCAAGGAAGATTTGCAAATCAGAAAAATCAGTGAGTGCGGCCACCAGCAAGGAGTCCATCACGTCAGACTTTAATAACTCCACCCTCCACGCCAAGAAGGAGATAAAGCTGACCGTGACAGATTTACAAGTCTATGATGGGTAACGTGGCCTAAAAGGCTTTAATAATTGAACACAAAATTTTATAATTTATTTACACAAATAAAACAAATATAACTGACACGAATTTATTTATTATTACAATAGTTTTCTCCATATAATTCTCATAAGCTAAGAGGTATAAGAAATTTTGTATGATTTACTATTCAACCTGAGAAGATTAAATCGCATGCAGATGAGCAAGCAAGAGGAAGAAAGAGTCGAATTATCCATTACTCCCAATGATTAAAACAACTTGCGAACAGGCTTAAGCAACCAAGCGAAGAAAACTAGAGGTTGACATTCCAAAGTGAACACGAAGCAGGGAACGACCATGGCACCAAGACGGGTAACCACTTCTTCAGCGCAGGACAGGGTAAAAGTCACCTAACGATAGAAAAGGGAGTTCAATTCAGCATTCAATGACATGCAAAAGGACAAGGACGTACAACGAAAGTCGATGTCGAACAGGGCATTGAATCACAATAAATAGATAATGAAAGTCATTCAAAATAAAATTTTCGCCCATTTGAAGGCACTCGAGGATCCGGTAGAAAATTCTTTAAATGTAGTGAAAACTAAATTGCCTAAAGTTTCATTCCCTCTTTTGAAACATACAATAATGATATTTTTACGCTAAGTGCAAAGTTTCGAAGATAATGTAATAAGGGACGAGGTTGGGATCATGTAGAATGGAAACCCCTTAGTCCTTGGCATCTAAGTCTAAGAATTTTGTGCACCTCACTCGTGGAAAATACAGATTCAAACAATATATATATATATATATATATATATATATATATATATATATATATATATATATATATATATATATATAATGTGGATCATTGATTATTTATATGAATAATTTTTGTAAGTAAATTATATTTAGTATTGAAAAATTATATTATGTCGAGGGTATTGTAGAATGGGAATAGGGCACAACTCATCACAACATAAAATAAGTTGTGTTCCCTCTCTTTCTAGAATGTCTCTCAACAAAATATGTTATGACCCACTCTTATAAAAACTAAAGATAATACATTCTTTGAGTTGTTATTTATACTTCTTCATTTCTAACTAGATTGTTTTCATTAATATATGTAGCACAAATAAATTATTACTAGTATAGATATCTTAAATAAACCTATCTAAAATACGCTAAAAGATATCAATCTTGAGGCACTTATTAAGCGATCACACCGATGTATAAGCATGTCAAAAAGAATACAAATAAAATAATATACTAAGTATATTATAATAAATGCATCTAGATGAAATACATCAATAGATATAAATTTCAAGGTTCTTAGCTTATTTCACAAACCACTCTAATCAATAAATTTGTTAAATTATTTGTCATGGAATCGATTTAGTTATACGATTGTGTCGGTCTCAAAACTATAATTTAAAAAAAAAAAAAAAAATTGACCCAAACATTACCATATGGCAAAGCTATTACTATTTTTTGATTAACTTCTCCAAAAACATATAAAAGTGAGAGTCCAATGGAATTCAAAGGTATGGTTGAACTATCACACCATGGTCAAATAGATGTCAAATTTAATGTTTACAATAAAAATGAACAACTCACTCCATTACAACCGCGGCTGCCATTGTAAGAACCCCTCTCGACATAATTATTCTGAACACCCTTTTATTTCAAAAGAAAACACACAGGAAAAAATCCTCAGAATTCCCTTGTTTCCATCCCTTTCAAGCCTTTCCTGTTGCCTCTCCGTATTCCAGCCCAGCCATGGTTTCATACATAGGCCGACTCAAAGTTTCCGGCAAATTCAAGGCCACAAGACCACCCGCTACACCACACGCGCCGATCACTCCAAACGGCAGCGACGGATTTATGGTCGCCAATACGACCACCAGCGGTGCGAAAATTGAGCCAACGTTTAACGCTGCGCTGGTCATCCCCAACGCAGCATTGCGCACAACTGTTGGAAACAGTTCCGCAGTGTATATATACAGCAAATTATAAGTCCCCGCCATGGCGAATATCGACAGCATAGTACACACCAATTGCAGTGGACTCAGAAATTTATTCATCGAACCTCCCTCGCCGCCGTTAATTATTCCGGTTATTACACTGCCGGCAATGGCGCAGGCGCTGCTCAAAAGCATGGTGGATACCAGCATCGCCCGCCGGCCGAATTTTTGTAACAGTGACGCCGTGATGGCAAACGCCGGCATCTCGGATATTCCGTTGAGGAAGACGCTTATATATATGCTGGTGCTCAGATTTACGACGTTGAGGATGAGGCCGTAGTATACTAGCGCCGCGGTGAGCCAGATGAAGATCATCAACACCATTCTGATACGTGTCACCGGAGACTTGAAGATGTCCACGTAGCTCCCCTTTGCCTGCGCCGCCGGTTCCAGGTCAGCCTCGTCGTCGTCGTCGCCGTCTTCTAGTGCCAGCGAGACGCCAGCTGGCAACACGTGGCCGTTGACTGCGGCAATAGATCTCATCACGTTCATGGCTTCTTCCGTTCTTCCCTGCACCAGGTACCATCGCGGCGACTCGGAAACTAAGGGCAGAATGAGGATGACGTAGAGCAGGAGGGAATCGAACTCACGACGTACAGGACTCTCCACGTGGTAGAGAAGTAGGATAAGATGGGTAGGATTGTGATGCCGAGTGAAAAGAAATAGAAGGTCGACATGCCAACGGGGCCACGCTTGGAGGGCCCCACGGGCTCCGTTGCCAGCACGAAGGATGAGAGACCTACGCCGCCGGTGCTCACGCCCGTCAACAGACGAAGAATCAAGTACACCGTCAAATTAGGCGACATTGCCGTCAGTAAACCGAAGACGGCATTCAAAATGCATACCAATCGCAACACACCTTTTCGTCCCAGTACCGAGTCAGAGAGGCGCCCAAACACGCTCGCACCTACACACATAATGTTTACGTGTCAGTCAATGTTATGCATCCCATATTTGTCAATTTCTCACTTTACATTTAAGAAAATTAACTAAAATTCACAACCATAATTAAATTCAAAGGGCTCCCCATATTTTAATTTGAAGGCTAGGTCAAGCAACACATTACCCCTTAATAGGAAAAATCTAAATATTAATTTCCTTTGAATGTATATCTATTAATTTAAATAAAATAAATATGAAAAAAAAAATTAAATTATTTAATATATAATATTTAATAATAATTTTGAAATTTTGATATATTAAATAATCAAGATAAATAATTTAAATGATTAGTTTACAAAATAAATAAGGGCACGGAGAGTAAACTGCTAAATTATAAACATGATTTACAAGTTAACAAAAGTTAGAATATTGCTATATTAAAAATAAAAAGAGTAGCATAAAAATAAACCATTAACATTTTAATAGAAAAAATTAAAATGTTAATTTTCTTTATTAATTTCAATAAAATAAATATCAAAAAAGTTTAAAAAATATTAAATATATAACATTTAATAATAATTTTGAAATTTATTTAAATTAAATAATCAAGATAAATAATTTAAATGACCAATTTACAAAATAAATAAGGGCTCTGCAGGAGTAAACCACCAAATTATAAACATGATTTAAAAGTTAGCAAAAGTTATAAAAAAATGGCTATTTTAAAAATACAAAGAATAAGATAATTGCTTATTTTCTAGAGATTTATCCTTTCCCTTAGTGATTTTGTGAATAATTTATGTGAAGTGAATGAAGATTTTTTTAATATAGAAAATAGAAAGCTAGGAAGTTTGTTCTTTATTTATTATTTTATATTTTATTTACTTATATAAATTTAACAAATTAAAAAAATAATTTAACATACAATTTATATCACAAGTAATTTTTTTAGTTAGCCCTTCTAATAAAAAAATTGTAATATTTTAATGTCTTTCATATTGAAATATATTTTTAAATTTCACTTTTAAAAGTGTACATTTTAAATCACTCTTCTATGATAAGCTAAAAGACGTTTGAAGGGCATTGGGGACTTCAAATTTAATCCTGTTTCAACAAATTTGAAGACTCAACAAAGACTCAAAACTCCACTTTATAATCAAATTTTATAAACATTTTAAAAATAAATAAATTGAATTTTCTAAATAATGTTTTCAGTATTAAAAATATAATCACCATTGTTTAATAGAGAAAAAAATTAAGCTAATTCATTAATTATGAATAATTTATCAAATTTAAAATAATTTTTTTATTATTAAATAGTAGAAATATGCTAAATATATTCATCATGTTAATGTAAAAGATCATGATTAGAAATATCTTAAGATATTTATGGATTTATATGAGAGATAACAATCATAAACTCTTGTTTTGGAAAACTGAAAAAAATAAAAATAAAAAAATGCATAGAGATAACATTTTATAAATCTCCATTAGACCGTTATTATTAATATGGACTTTAGTTTTCAATTGCATAATATTTTAAATACAACTACTACCGTTCCCTTATCTTCTTTATGTTGTTTCTTTTGAGTCCCATGGGTTATACTTCCAAATGTTAAAAAATCATTTACCATACATATAAGTAAGGTCTATAACTGAGTTGGAGTGGCACTCCATTAATGTGTAATTATATTATCTAAAATCTAACTAAACATCTTACCATTACGTGTGTGTTTCGAAGGCAAAGTAAACAATAATATATATGTTTGATTTTTATATAAACAATTAGTATATCCTTCATTGAAGTTGATTGGTTTAAAGAGCCTAATAAAGATAATTCTTGTTGATTGTAAAGATTGGGATAATGTTTAGAAGGTAAAATTTGTAGAAAGTATTTTTTTATTCCTTAATTTAGGAATAAGAAGGAAGGTTACATGGATCAATTCTCGCAGAAAGTAATGATAGAAATTATACCCTGAACTAAAGTTCACATAGCTTATTTTAGCCAAAGGATGTATTTTTATCTTATAGGTGAATTTGGTGGAACGGACATCCCTCAATGCTTAACACTAAGTAAACGATGTGATTGTGTCTTAAAGGTAAAATTAGCAAAAGAAAAATCATGTCATGACACATATTTGGTGGAATGGATATCCCTTACTCCTTAACACGTAGCACATGACCAGATGATGCATAAGGTGTGAATTTGATAAAATAAAGATTGTATCTAAAAGTTGAAATTTAGAAGAATAGATATCCATCATTCCTTAACACTAACCACAGATTGAGATCATACTCCAACAATAACATTAATATAATAAATACCACTAAATCAGTATATGAAAGATTGAAATGTTTACCCTTCAATTAATATTTTTAAATAAATAAAAATAAAAATTTACGTATCCTCAAATTTGACTTTCCTTTTCTGTTTCTTTTTCTCAGGAATAACATATATAATAGTATCCGGCATTCAATGATAATCGGAGGAGTTGCACAAAGGCGAGTAAAAATTCCATGGAGTTCTAAAAATTGAGGTATTTTTGAACAAATCAAAGATATGTTTTGCATAATTTCATTAAATCTTTACCTCGCACTTACCAATCAAGCGCCCAACAAAAATACAGAGTGCGCGACTCCGACTTGATATTCTTGGGCGCAAATAAGTCCCCATTCCGAGACGGTTGAAACGTGATTTCCTCGCACCCACTCCCACGACGACCTCTCCATCGAACAAATTGATGCCGCAGTGCTGCAGGAATCGAACCCTAAACCTCCATTATTATTATTAGGCTTGCACTGCCATTCAGGCTGCTGGTCTGCAAAAATCATGACCATGTTATGCAGTGCCTCCAGCGTCCATGCAAAGCTCGCTAATATAAAATGTCTCACCTGCCACTTCCCGAATTCTCCAGTCCATTTCATTAACATGTAATCTATCGTAATTCTCTTTCTCTCAGTTTCTTCTCCAAGAAATTTCTTTTCCAAACTCTTAACGCCATCGCTTTCCTTCATCTTTCCCTCAAGGGAATCTTTTTCTAAATCTGAACGTTAAGTTTTACAGAACAAAAGGTGGTCTGCGAAATGTATTGCTGAACTAGATGAGATGCGTTAGTTATATAACGTTGTCCACAGAAAGAATGGGCCAATGGATGGGTATACACGTTGTTATTATTTTAAAGCACGAAAGAAACGCACTTCCCTTTTTGCCAATGTAATTATTTAAGTTATTATAATAATACTGCGCTGTCTATCCATTATTTCAGAGTGTGTGTATACATCCCCAAGAAGTATTCCACCCTCACCCCCAAACATATATATATATATATACAAAAAATTCAATTATTTCAGAGCGTGTGTGTATATATCTATACAAAGAACAATCAATTATTTGCCTGCGCATACATGTTACTTAGGCTCGCCCATGGCCATGTGAAATCCACAAGTTTATGCAATGAAATTTAACTGCAGTCCCATGTGAAATTGGGGAGTTCTATAATGTATTCAGAAATGCAATTAAATAATCGAAATGGATATTTAAAATTTAGTCGATCACATCTCGTGATGATGGCCGACAACTGTACCTTTGACCATGCTACGGAAAACAATTAGATAATGGAGGGCAATTTAAAAACGTAATGCATGTTGACTTGTTTAAAGTAGCGGGGTGTTTTCGAAACTAATACGTAATGAGGCGAGTCCACAAAATCGCATTTGCAAAAAGCAAATCCTCTATCTAGAAACTGTTAAGACTAGAATAACACAAATTACAAAGTTATAGCCATCTTGACGATTCTATTCACTATTAATTTTCCATTTATGAACGTGGAGCTCACTCACAGATTTGTGTAAAATATCACAATATTTTGTGATCATGTCACACATATCCTTGTAGCTGATTGCATGATTCACAACTTCTAGTAGTCCCACTTACACCATATGGTAGCTCCCCATAGCATATTTCAAATGTTCGTGAAGTGTGCATGCCTCGCAACACTTTGGCTTGATGATTTCTTACTTCATAACATATTATATGCTTCTATCTCCACGCAAAGTACCTACAAGATTCATATCCACATGTTATCGCCTTACTAGCATGTGGTATGCTAGATGGCAGACACTCCGTTCGTAAATACCATGTTATCTAGCATTTTTCAACAATTTGTGCATTGTATCACAACCTTCACTTCATGGGGAGGTAAATCATTATTTAACTATCACGTCTTCTAAATTTCATCCAATGTAAGTATCTCCCTTCTAAACATATGTGTATCAATATATATGTTTTACATTGAAAATAGTTTCGATAGAAAATTGAGGACTGTGCATTTATAGAGATGGGAGAACACATCTAAACAAGATAATATAATGTTGGCATTCCCTAAGTATCCAAAAATCAAATATATGCGGGTAAAAATGTGTCTCAACAACATGCACCGTTATTCATCCATTCAACTATGGTATTCAAAGCAACGAGGAGGAGACACGCATGTACCGACATATAAGGGGATAGAATTAAAGGGGCTCCAGTGAGCGCTAAGGTTACAAATCTAGAGCGAAGTATCCCTTACACTTGGTCAACATAGAGTTTTAGAGGCCCGCGGTCAAGATAGAGGAAGCAAACCTACTAGGATATCATTTGTTGGGTGTGGAGAGGCATCGATCAACAAATAAAAGGAAGAAGTATGTAATAACTAAAATGAACGAAACTAAGGAGGTGATATTTTATAAGAGTGCTAGGCTAACTAGCATCAAGAATGCATAATATTAAGCTAACATAGCATAAGGAAGAGGAACTGAACTAATATATGCAAAATTATAAAGAAGGGTTAGAGCACTCACCTTATACATGTAGGGTGGTTGTTGATGCATCTATATACCCCGATAAGAAGCACGTAGAGAGAGAATCTTCTGCACTTCTTAACTCAACTATCACTCCATGATGATCATGTCATGACTCAAACCTCCATACTTAACTCAACTACCCTATATACATCTATTTTTACTAATTCTCTTTTTGTTTTCAAGACTAAGTCTATGCCTCTCAACTCTTATCTCACTCACTTATATCACCATGCATGTATAACTTCTTCATCATAGCTTGACTTCCCTCTTGCTATTGCAGGACTCATAGTCCTCAGTCTCTCTTTCAAGCACTAGCCCTGCTACATCTTGTCTTCATGCAATGCTTCAAATAATCCTCTAGCCTTATACTTCTTATATCAATCAAGTCACACTTGATTGATGGCATTGGTCCAATTAAGCATTCATCTAGTCATACTTCAACCAATTAAGAGAGATAGTTCGGGTATCTCCAAGTACTCCCAACTCATCTCGACTTCATATACTTTCATACTCAGATACATGCAACTCTAGATCCTTCTTATAATAGTAAGCACAAGAACATTGAATGTAGGCCTATAGGAGGATGTTATTCAAGTTATAGGAATCTTTTGAGACTTGTAAACTTACCTTGAATGGATCATGCATTGGGTTCCTTTGAATTTGATGATACTCTGCCTAGGCTATTCATATAGCTTTCTTCCTACTAATTCAAGACCTATAGTACAATTTACAAGGTTCCATAACGTGCTTAAATTTTTAACAGACCTCTTTCGTCATGTTTGAGGTGTTCATGACCTTCATATGTTGTCGTATGGCTAGTTTTGTCCAATTCACCTCCCTTAAGTTCTGATTTCTTAACTCTAGGATAGTCCTAGTAATCTGTATAGTCAGATTCACAATGAAGTAATGGCATCTCCCTTCATAGACTGCTCTCAAACCTCATTCCCACTTTCCTTATGGACTCTTAGGTCTCATTTGGGTCACACTAGCTCTTAACATATCCTAACTTGGTCCAATTAACACTAACATTGCCTCTAGGTTTCTTAAGCCTTCTATAACCAAATCAGAGGTTCAAAACCATTTCCCATACCTTTCTTGGTACAATCTTCATGAATTTAAGTCATCCCCAAGTTATTCAAGGTGATCCTCAACTTTCATGCATTGATTCCTTCATATCATGTCCATTTCAACCTTCTTTGCAATCTTTAGAGATCAAATGTTGATGCACAGTCAGTCCTTGACTCCTAAATGGTGGTGATTCCTTCATAGACTCATCCAAGCCTCATTGCTACTCCTTCTCCTAGTTCTGAGATCCATACTACATCACCCTCATTCATGCTATATTCAAATTTTGTAACATCCATAAATTTCCCGCACAAAACCCAATAATTAGTTAGGAAAATTTATGGAATAATTTTTTTTTGTTTAAACGGGTTGCAACAGGATAACCTTCAACTAGATTTAATTATTTCATGATTAATAAATCCTTTGTTTTAATTAACAATTAATTATTATTATTTTAATTCAATCATTTTGGGCTTAAATCCCCTCCAGGGTTCCCGTTAATTCTCATTAATTAACTCTTATAAGCCATTAGTTAAGATACCCCTGTTACAAAATTTATTTAATTTAGTATTATATTTCTAATGTCATTTATTGACTTAATATTCTATGGCTAAGGTCGAACTTACCCTAACCCTAATGATTAAGTTCAAATAATTTTAATCCTTATTCAAGCACTATCTAGTTATCCATTTATAAAATTAGTTTAATTAATTCCTAAGGTCAAGTCCTTTATAAAAGTCACTAAACTAAAACGAAAGGTCACACTTTAATCCTAACATCCTAACACCCCTTTAGTGGCCCCATTCACACATTATACATACATTTAATTTAAAATGTATTCCCACCAAAATCCTTACCTAACAATCGTAGGATTGATTCCCAACCATTAGATTGATCCATTTAGAGCCCTTAGATCTTAGGTATTCAATCTAACCCTAACATCCTTATGAGGTGCTCTTATTCATTTCTTTTACCCTATTTTCTCATTTTTATTTTGCAGGTTAGAGAGGAAGAGGAGGATAGAGGCCATGAGAGGTTTCCCAAGCTCATGGATGAATATACACATTTTTTTGTTTATTTCATTTGTAACCCTCTCCTAGGGTTTGTTCATATTGTTATTTGTTATTGTGTATTTTATTTGCATTTTCCCTATTTGGGTATGGGCATTTTGCCCCATTTTTAGATCTGGTTTAAATGGTATATATACAAGAAAAGGGTTTGGGTGTGTACACACACACACACACACACACACACACACACACACACACACACACACACACACACACACACACACACACACACACACACACACACACACACACACATTATACATGTGTGTGTGTGTGTGTGTGTGTGTGTGTCAATAAACATATGGGTTTATACTAGGTCGCTACCCACAATTTCTAGGGCGGTGGCCTAGGATAAACCCATATAAAAAAATTTGGTATGACCACGCATATAACAAAATATAAAACATAGAGTATACAAAGTAAGGCCACGGGATTAAAAAATGCAAAGCCACATTATTATTATGGCGTGGTTAAGTAAATAGTGGGGGACAAGGGGGAGGGAGGGGAGTGGGAGGTTGTCAACCCCACCCCCCATCCCATATATTTAAACATTCACTTAAGATCATTTATTTAGTGAGCTTATATATAGGCAAGATGATTGTAAAATTTCTATCTATTTATTTATAGGTGAAATAGAGAAACTAATGGCTTTTCTTATCCAATCCCAATACAACTAATGAAGAGAAAATATTCATTTTTTAAAACTAAATTTCTATTTCCTTTTTCTTATAATTTAGTATGATATTGACTATAAATTCCCAACATTTCAATATGTTTACTTTTACTATCAAAATGAAAATGTATCTCTTTCCTTTCACAACAAGAATGATATCTATTTCAATAAGTAAAATCAAGTATCACTTAAATACTTTCTTCTAATTCCAACTCAACCATTTCACTAAAGGAAAGCACAAGAAAGTATGAATTTATTTTCAGTTTTGAGAGAAATACATTTCCCATTTGAATACAACTTTCAAGTCCTTCCTTCCAACCATTATAATGTTACAACTATAACTAGATAACAATACAATCTTTTCTCAAGAACTTGGTTCATTCTTTACAATATAATAGTCCCTCTTTTCAACAAATATAAAAGAATAAATTACAAGCTCTCCACTTTCATTTTACAACAAAGTGGCTAACATTACAAATTTGATAAATAGAATATCCAAGAACTTCTCTTTTAAAATGCAAGTTTACAATCCTTCCAAAGTTTAAGTGGAAACAACATGGCAACAATTTTACAAATAAGGGTCTCTCCTTGTCTTCTTCAAAATGCAACTATGTCACTAACTTCACTTGAGCTCCACCATTTTCTCCAAAATCCAAACATAACAAAAAAATAGGGTAGTATGCAACACTCTCCACCCAACCAATAATCAAATGAAAAGGAGAAGTCTTCTTCCTCATTGGCCTTGAGCTCCAACAATGAAGAAATAAGGGGTATAAGACAACCAAGGAAACTTTACATGGCTTCCACAACAACATTCAAACAAATTCCAACACAATGAGAACAATAACAAAAATCACAACAACACACAAGTTTCCCAAGCACAAAGGCTCAATACTCAAGCCAAGAAAGAGAAAAGAAACATGGGGATCTACTTATGCCTCCCAAAGGGGTTGAGTGCCCACCTTAAATCCTCCAAGAAAATCCAATTCACATACCCGCAAAACTCTTATACCTCCCTAAAATACAACTCTTATGCCTCCCTCAATAAAACATGCAAGATAAGCACAACTTTCACTTATCTACAAAGGTGGGACACCCCAACCCAACTCCCTCCTAAGATACACAACAATACTCTTATGCCTCCCTCCAAAATATCCCCATTTCCATTTTCTCCTACACAACCTAAAGTTCATTCTATTTCCCAAAATCACAAACATACAACAATCATCCATTCACAATCATTTGCACAAAAAATAGCAATAATAATACATGGGTGAAGTCCCTACCTTGCCATTGCAAGAGTATCCAATCCAAAAGCACAAGCTCCAAGATTTTCCAAGTCCAAAGCAAGCACAAGAAAACTCCAAAGCTTCAAACAAGCACTCCAAAAACAAGCTCCTCCAAAAATGTAGGAGTCCAAATGTCACGCCCACATTTTACACACACAAAAACAATAGTAAAAATACCAGGATAATTTTTTTGACTTACATTTCTCACTACACAATGCCACAAGGGCTCCAAGTAAAGAAAACTCAACAAAGCACAAGACACTTACATAAGTCATCGACTCACATAGACACACAACAACGTCATATACATGTCGATGACACACTTTCTCCAATGAATAAAATGCTAGAAATAACTCAACCACAAAAAAAGGGACTTAAGGATTGACAAACCCACAACACATCATCACCATGGTTACATCTAGGTTACGATTAACATTCCAATAACATTATTATGTAAGTAATAATTTTCTCCCTTTTCCACCTACAGATTCTTAAATTTATTTCACATTCCACTTATTGTTCAACCATTTAATTTTTCTCTTTATCCCTTATGAAAATCTCCATAACTTACATAAGTATTTTCCATATTTCAAATTACATACAAAGATCCTAATTCTCTCATTATTATGTTAAGATTATGCTTCCCAAACGCTTATACAATGTTTAGAATTTACCCTTGCTACACAAGTGAATCTAACGTGATGTCAAGATGAAATCTTAAGATTAAGGGATACTTAGATTCAAGATAGCTTTTTCCCAAAAACATTCTTCGATCACGGTATAGTTATTTCCCTACCATAGTTATTATAGTTCCATAACTTTTTGAATTCCATATATATATCTTTTGTTTTCTCAAATTTTGATCACACCAAGGCAATTCATATTCTTTGTAACACATGAAGATGTTTAATTAAGTTATAAGGAATCCAAGAGTGACATTATTCCTAACCTCAAATCTTGTTTTACTCTTATATGATTTACTCTTACATCACACTATGGTCTTATTATTAGCATAGTTTTATAACAGAAGGAGTTACGAAAGTATTTGACTAACATCTTGAAGAAGTATATGATTGGAAGCACTATAACTGCACACGAACCTCAAGTTAACCTCCCAATCAACTGAGGTTTAGTTTAATTCCAATTGCACCTAAAATCTATGCATCAACTATGAAAAAAACTTTAAGGCGAAAGGACATGCTTATGATAGATTACCTTCATGAAAGACCAAGGTGATGTGTTGATACAAACCAAGGTAACACATTTAGTTGAGAGGAACTAAGAAGTTCATTTACAAGAGTTTTAGACCTAGAACAACTATTTCACGATCTCCATTTATGTCGTCTGGATCCAACAGGGATTCCATTCGCTGATGAAGATAATTTCTAGATCTAATTTCGTAAGACCCAACAATCCAATAGGATACTAAGGGAGTAATAGCCCTACTTACTCCACATATGGTAAGGTTACACCACATAGTCGTTGCTTCAAACAAGGACTCTTAAGGTGACTTCCAAGGTGGTCTTCACCACACAACACAAAGGTGTCAGACTTGGAGAGAATACATTCTCCTCGCTGGTTACCAAAACTTGAAGGAAACCACATACTCTGGATAAATTTGGACCATGTCGATTCCTAAAAGATGGGTTCACGACAATGTCGCTAAACATAATGACTATGATGGTAAACTCAAACTAGGGGTTTTATTTACCTAAAGTAGGAGGTTCCTTCAGTGAAAGTTTAATTTCATTCTACGGTTTCAATGTCTTCTATGGTAAGAAGGATCACACATGAAGACATGTTATGCATGAATCTTATACTAGGGTTGAGTGTTTCGATTAAATCTCTTTATTACATTTACAAGGTAAGAATACAACACAATAATTAATTAATCATTTATTGAACACTGAAAATGCACTACAAGATATTAACTTCAAATTCATTTACCATATATATATATATATATATATATATATATATATATATATATATATATATATATATATATATATATATATATATATATCAAACCTTTTTACCATACGTAACTATGAATCAAATTGAACCTATGATTAAATGCACATTTCTTAAGATATCCCTAAAACTAGCATCTCATACATATTAGCAAATTTCAAATATAAATTTTTTGTAACATGAGACTACATTATACATATGGGTAAGTGCACCAAGTTGGGGGCCAAAAGGGGTCTTAAATGGACGCATATTAAAAAAAAAAAAAAAAAAAAAATTCAACTTGTATGAGTTTTTCGAAATAGTTACACTCAAAATTGGAAGATGTTGTAGAAATATGAATCGTAGAATTTTTAGTCTAGTTTCTAAGCTACTAAATTTTATTGAAAATGGATAAGTTTAAGTGGGTCAAACAACTAAAATACCAACAGATGCTCTGTTTTGTTAAAAAAACATAATAAAGTGACTTTCGTGCCCCCACCATTTTTGAGCACCATTTATTATTTTTGAAAACCCTTTGGTAAAAATATATCTAGGAGAATCTAGTTTGGGCTCCATTTTTAAAGATTTTTTTAGTGAATATTTTTGTATTTATGATTTTTCTAGTACACAAATTTTATGTTTTGAAAAATAACGGAGCTTCGACCATGCCCCCCCCCCCCAACTACCTCAAAAAATATCGAAAATTAATTTTTTTTTTGAATATGTATAGAATTATGCCTAGTTTGGGCTAGTATAATTTTTTAAATTTTGATCACCCAAAAAAAGATACACCATGAAAGATAGACATATTTACACTTCAAGAAATAGCTATAAAAAGGCATAGTTAGAAAATAAATAATATGGAAACCTTATATTAGTAAGAAAATTTGAAAAATTATATTTTTAGAAAGAAGAGACTCTGCTTTCGTCGTGGTATAATTTTTTTAAAAATGGATCAATTGTTTTATTTTGATTTATCATAGAGGAGGTGCCATTTTTACATTTTCTTATAAAAACTTCTTGTTTGCTGTGTTTGTGCAGGTCCATGTCTCAGGCTTGTGGATCCAAACCAGATCCCAAGCCTTGAGGCATGGCTTGGGAAAGAGAAAACACAAAACGCGCGTACGCGTTACATAACGTGTGTGTTGCATGTAGTATAAACATAATGCATACGTGTTACGTAATCAAGCATTATGTATACTTTTGACATGGTTCTATTTACATAAATAAATGTCGAAGTATAAGTTTTTCATTAATTATTATTTATATTTTATTATTTCTTATACTTTAAATTTATTTATGTAAATATAAGAAATTAGGGTCACTCTAAACCTTATGGAATTATTTTCACAACTCCATGAGTCATGGTTTAGGAGATAGTTTTTAAAAGTATAACTGTCAGTCGATCATAGTTAATTTTTCAGATTTCAACAT
Organism: Taxus wallichiana var. yunnanensis; assembly: GCA_018340775.1. Taxonomy (NCBI): domain Eukaryota; kingdom Viridiplantae; phylum Streptophyta; class Pinopsida; order Cupressales; family Taxaceae; genus Taxus; species Taxus wallichiana. Next base: position 1,152,002 of record CM031233.1, read on the forward strand.
TCACCTAAATCTTTTAGCATTTAACTTCTACAATTGAAACCCTAAACCATAGGCCATAAACCTAAACACTAAACTATAAACCTTGAGCCCTAAACCTTTAACCATGATCCCTAGACCCTAAAACCTAAACCCTAAACCCTAAACCTTAAACATTCAGCCCTTACCCGTGAGCCCTAAACCCTGAGCCTTAAGCCCTAAACCCTAAGCCATAAGCCCTAAACCCTAAACCCTAAACCCTAAACCATGAACCATGAGCCCTAAATGCTAAACCCTAAACCCTGAACCGTAAAAACTAAATCCTAAACCCTAAACCCTGACCCCTAAACCCTAAACCTTAAACACTAAATCCTAAACCCTAAGCCTTGAACCCTACACCCTTATCCTTGAGCCCTAAAATCTAAACCCTAAACCCTAGACCATATACCCTAAGCCCTAAGCCCTAAACCTTAAACCCTAAACCCTAAACCCCGAGCCCTAAACCATAAACCCTAAACCTTAATCCCTAAACATTAAATCCTAAACCCTAAACCCTGAACCCTGAACCATAAACCCTAAAACATGAACCGTAAACCATAAACCCTTATCCCTAAACACTAAATCCTTAACCCAAAACCCTAAACCCTAAACCTTAAACCCTAAATCCTTAACCTCGATCCATAAACCCTAACCATAAACACTAAACCCTAAACCTAAAACCTAAATCCTAAACCATAACCCTAAACCTTGAACCCGAACCCTAAACCCTAAACCTTAAACCCTGAACCATGAGCCCTAAACCCTAAACCCCAAACCATATTTCATCAATATTTCCTAGTCTCGTGCCTAGAACCATCATTTAGTCTGCTTATAGAACTACCTTGTTTATGAGAGGTGGGACAAGTAACTAAATGGATATGACATCTACCTTGTGCCTTGTAATGCATATATTACACATCTCTTCCAAACTTGTTTCTCCCCAAATATACTTGCGATCTTGAATGTAAAATTATTCACACTATGAAACAAATTTCACATTTATCATATTTCCATGTATGGTATTATGCAAGCTAGGATGACCCATTAGAAGTTGGAAACAATAACCATCAAAACAAAAAAATTAATCTTAAAGGAAACAAAAGAAGCATAGAGAATATTCAATGCAAAGGTGTAGGATCATAATTAAATTTCCTTTAGTATCCTCTCCTCAGGAGAAAGATAAAGTTCAAGTGTTCTCTTGAAATGGATAGTAAATTTGACAAAACTTCCTAAAGTGTTAAATATAAGCATAGAAATGAGGGAATGTCTAAGAACATTAAGGGGTTATCAATCGCATAGTAAATCTTTCTTGTTTAGTTCTAAATAGGAGTTACCTGGCCTATGACTTAGTGACCTTCCATTCATTGATAATTCCTTATATGATAAACCCATGGATGTTTTCAAAATCCCCTAAACAAAAAGATAGGGGTAGTCATCAATCCTAGTGAAGGGTGTGATGTGATTTCCAAGCAACTTGAAATTCATATAGACTTAGAGGTCATAACACGAATTTACAAATATCTTCATCATTATAAATGGAAGCCAAATAACAGTGTCTCCCTATACATCCAAGGATTGAGGACTACTGGGGTCTTTGAAAGGATTGGACAATCAGAATATGACATTTCCCTCCTTCAAAATATTAACAGATGAAAAACATCAAATTTTTAAGACTCTCTTTAAATGTTCTACCTACAAATTCGATGAACCCTAATCTCGTGACCTAAACCCTTAACCCTCAACCATGAGACCTAAACCCTAAACTATAAACCCTAAACCCTAAAACCAAAATAATAAATCATAAACACTAAATATTAAACCCTAAAACCTAAACCCTAAACCCTTGACCCTGGACCCTAAACCCTGATCCCTAAGCCCTAAACCCTAAATACTAAATCCAAAGCCTTGAGCTCTAACATCCAAACCTTAAATCGTAACTCGAACCCCGAACCTTAAGGCATAAAACATGAACCTTGAACCGTAAACCCTAATCCCTAAATCATAAACCCTAAAATTTAATCCTTGAAAACTACACCCTAATCCTTAAGCCCTACACACCTAATCGTTAAGCCCTAAACCCTAAACCTTAAACCCTGAGCCCTAAACCCTAAATCTAGAGCCCTGATCTCTAACCCCTAAACCTTAAACCCGTAACTAACCCCTAAACCTTAAACCCGTAACTCTAAACCCCGAACCCTGAGTCATAAACCTTAAACCATGCACCCTAACCCCTAAACCCTAAACCATGAGCCCTGAGCCCTAAATCGTAAACCCTAAACCTTAAGGCCTGAATGTTAAATCCTAAAGGTCCCTAAATCCTAAACCCTAAGCCCTAAGCCTTAAACCCTAAACCCTAAACCCTAAGCCCTAAGCCCTAATCCCTAATCCCTAAGCCCTAAACCCTAAACCCTAAGCCCTAAACACTAAACCCTAAATCCTAAACTCTGCGACCTAAACCCTTAACCCTAAAACCTAAACCTCAAGCCTTAAACCCTAAACCCTGAACCCTTTACCCTAAACCCTTAACCCTAACCTTTAAACCTTAAACCCTAACTCCTAAATCCTAAACCGTAAACCCTAAATCCTCAACCCTAAACCTTAAACCTTGAGCCCTAAATGTTGAACCCTCAACTCTCAACCCTAAACCCTCAACCACCGATACTAAACCCTAAACCTTGAACCCTTTTCCCTAAACCACTGAACCTTGACCTTTAAACCTTAAACCCTAACTCCTAAACCCTGAACCGTACACCCTAAATCCTCAACCCTAAACCTTAAACCCTAACTCCTAAACCCTAAACCATAAACCATAAACCATAAATCCTCAACCCTAATACTTAAACCCTGAGCCCTAAACCCTAAACCCTAAGCCCTAAACCCTAAACTCTAAGCCCTAAATCCTAAACCCTAAACCTTGACCCCTAAACCATAAACCATAAGCCCTAAACCCTAGGCCCTAAGCCATAATCCCTAAGCCAAAACCCTAAACCTTGAACCCTCAAACCTAAACCCTAAAAACTAAACCCCGAACCCTAAACCCGAAACCTCAACTCTCAACCCCGATCCCTAAACCCTAAACCCTAAACCTTGAGCCATAAACCTTAAACCCTCAACCTTGATCTGCTAAACTTTAAACCTTGAACCTTGAGCCCTAAACCCTAAACCCTTAACCCTTAACTATTAACCCAAAACTCTAAACCCTAAACTATGAACCCTAAGCTCGAACCCTAAACCCTAAACCCTAAAATTTGAACTATGAGCCTTAAACACTAAACCTTAAACCCTAAACTCTAAACCTTGATTCCTAAACCCTTATCCTTAAACCCTAAACCCCGAGCCCTAAACCCTAAATACTAAATCATAAACCCTCACCCAAAGGAAAGTCCTAAAAAGATCATTCAAAGTGTGTTTGGTATGTAGGGAATAGTGTTTAAGATGATCGATCGACTCATTTAGTTTTTATGAGAGACTACTTCCTTTGAAGTTCTAAAAAGGCATTTTTGGCCATTTTGTAGTTAATTTAACACCCTTCAGAACAAGCTAAAATGAGCTAGTCATGTCACCGAGTTATCGAGGACCAATATTTGTGAAGTATTAAGGCATCTTTTATCTCCATAAGAGACATATGAGCAAAAGCATGTATGAGAATCATGAATTTGATTCCATGAAAGGATATTTTTAGAGCTAGGAAAGGTGAGGGGATGATCTTTATATGGAGCACCATGTTTCTAAGAATGAGCAATAATATAAGTTCACTTGATGCGATTCACTTGGTACTATTCATAACAACTCATTTAACACCTAGTAGTGTTATCACACCTTAAGGAGGAGGCACATTAAAATCACCTCATTTTGGCCATAGAACAGAATCCCATTCGAGAACAATCCTCTATCTACAAAGTGAGGATCTCTTTTTAATAAGAAGTAGAAAAACATCATAGAGTTAATTCATGGTCACTAAAATAATTTTATACTTAAACATTTATTTTTGTAAGTATACCCCACCAAAACACATATGCATGGTCCATACTACACAAAACGCGTACATGTTTTGACGTATTTGAAACACGTACACGTTACAAAACGTGTTCGCATTACAAAACACATACGCGTTATGGTTCGGTGATTCCCAAGCCAAACAAATTAAAACGCGAGCACGTTTTAGCAAAACACGTACGCATTTTGGTTTTTTCGGATTCTTGTCCACTTTTGGCCCCCAACTTCGTGCACTTACCCATATATTCATTTTACAATGACCTATATAAATTACAATAATAAATAATAAACTAGCAATCGCATGTGTACAATGCAATGTGAACGCCGAACGGTATATATTATTTGATTTAGAGGGATAGTTATTACTTTTGTAGTTGTTGATAAGGGGTGTGATTGATTTCGTAACTATAGAAATATAGATGGGCTACTTAATTTTAAGGTTGTTTCTACATTTCAAACTTGTTAAAAATTTGTACATGACTATATTTGATACCGTTTTCGATAGTTAATTTATTTTATAGTTGATGTTATATGTATTTAATTTGGGTTTATTGTGTTAGTTGTGCATCGGTTGTTCGGTTGGTGTTTTGTTGGTGGCAGTACACGATGCATGAATATAATAGATATACATGATGCATGAATGAATATATTTCAATATTGGGTTGGAGGCCATCATGAAGGAGAGCATCAAAACTGTGGATGATTTTGTCTACAAGATCATTCAAATTAGAAGGCAAAAGATTTCTGCTCAAAACAACAACGTAAGGAAATACTCACATCAACCATAATGGCTATTGAGAACTCTGCATAAATAATAAGTTAGCCCTTTTCATCATTACTTATAACCACGTTGTTTTTCACTTCACTGGCTTTGAAATTGTTTACAAGGAAAAAACAGATATATTGTCTCGCTTCATTGGTTTAAGTGAAAAGGAGCCAGAAAAGTTATATGACAAGTATCTACGAGATATATTGTTGAATTTCATGATTGGAAGGGACACAACTGCAGGTACTCTATCTTGGTTCTTTTTTCTGCTCTGCAAGAATCCAGGTGTTGAAATTCATGATGACAACTCCTGCACACACGTGGTAAATTGAGATGGCACCCATGGAACCATTGCAAGACGAATATCTACAAGTTTTGTCTCTGAGCTGTACAAACCATGCCATGAAACCCTAAAAAATAACCAAAACCCTAACACACATTTTAAAAGAAAAGACTTACCAGGTGAAATCTTTTTGAAGATGCCAAGAAATCGCCATAGGAATACTCTGCTTCAATGTTAGCTACTTCCTTCCTGTTCAGATGATTCACCATTTCTACCCTGAAAACAATATATGGAGAACACTCATGAAAAACCTATACGAAAGTTTTAAGGATTCCGAGTGGACTGAATTAATAAGAAAAAAATATGGGCTGTTAAAGGAAAGAGGGGTTTCATCAATAAAAGTCACCAAAATCTCAAATAAAAAGAATAAAAAGAATCATGGGTGAAAAAAATATCAACTGTTTTGAACAAAGTCTGCATCATATACGAATTTGAAACCTGCAACCCTCTGACTAAGTGGTTCAAAGCAAAGGGAAAATAAAAATAGATGGATTCGACCACTAAAATCAGGGAAAACTGTAAAAATAAATGCAACAACACAATCTAGAGAAAAGATTTGAAAAGGGTTCAAATCATCAAGATGTTGGGTGGTCTGAATAGTTTTATGATTTAGCACAATGCAAAGGTGAGGGATTTGAATTACAAAATTAGCCATAAAGCAGGATTGGGATAAGTACTCACCCAAAATTTCCCATTACCCTAGTTGTAACATAGCTCTTCTCGGTTCCCAGAAGCTTGGCCAACCCAAAATCGAAACTAAGGCATTTGGAGACATACAAAACCTCCAAACTCGACAACAAACCGATAGTCGAAGGGATCACGCTCATCAAACGATTATTGTCAAACTAGTATGGAGAAAATGAATAATTAGTAATACATATTTTTCGCTTTATGCTTGAGCTTTGATTTAATTCGTTACTTACACGTGTATGAGCTGCATGTCTGAGTTGAAAATTTCAGGTGCGAAAGGGCTAAAAGTAAGATAATTACTGCAATTTGGAAAATCTATCTTTTCTATAAGATAATTATTGCAATTTCCTCCCCACATAAGATTTCTAAAGACTCTTCTTTGGCCACCAAATACCTTATAATGCTAGGAAAGTTTTTAGCACTTAATAACGAGCTCTTACTCTTTAGAGCCCTTAATTGAATGTTAAAGTATTCCAAAGTGGTATTTTACTATATAAATAACCAAATCTATTGACTTTAGATTTAGATGATCAAGAAATATGGTTGGCCACAAGTCATCAACACAGTCTGTATTTATGGCAGTCTTTCTGCTCTCTGTAATTGGTAATGACGATCAACACCACTTTTCTTATTGTGAATTTTGGATGCAATTAGTGTGGTAACTGATTTGATTGAATATTTATTGTTTTTGCAGATATATGTAATGGAGATCAAGCAGCAACAGAAATCTGTCAGATGATATCCTACCAGATGTGTGAATAGGCCAAGTGATTCCATAAGGATATTTCCATGTTGAAACTATGTTTTTATTCAAATCATATAATTCCCTTAATTGAAGGATAAAGTATTCCAGAATGATGTTTTACTTTATAAATAACCAAATCTTGACTTTAGATTTAAGGGATAAAATTCCATGGTAAGTCCTGTGATTTTTCAGAATACCAGAATTTAATTCTGCAATTTTGTAATATATTGTCTCCTTATCCATAAAATATTTTGCTTATTCAAAAATTGCATCTTTGGACCTTACTTGCTTGAGGGTAACAGTTTGGGGAATTTAATCAATTTTAAAACTGTATGAGAAGAGATCTAATCATGATCTTGGGTTGCAAGAGGTCATTTGTATGTTGTATATGTTTATATCAGTTCAATCCTCCAACCAGGTGGAAGTTCATCACAAGATTAATATTGGACCTACTACATTTACGCATTTCCATGTCAACATGACCTAGGATCATGCAAGAAAAGCATTTAAAGAGAACACGAACCCAATAAGCATATTATTCTTGTCATTTATTTGTATTATATCTACAATAAAGTTTATCTTGGTCTGAACTACACATGATGTTCTCTGTCCAATGTAGAAAAAATTATATCAACACGAGTTTGGTTGATTTCATTTGATCCAACTATTTTTCTTGTGGAACCTTATACAATTAGAGACAGATAACATAAGGTAAAGTAAGGCTATAGAAACAAACAAAATGACTTGCTCATTTACTTGTAGAAAGACCAAGCTGGATTTTCTGCGAGGATTCCAGAGAATTTAGAAGTGGCCAAAAAATTATTACAAATATGATTTGATATCTGTAATAATCCTCGAAAAAGTACTAATTTCTACAGAAATTACACGAAATTATATTAAAATTTCTACTTTAAGAAAAAATCTTCGTTGGAAACCCTAAATTCTACCTTTAAATTTCCACATGGGGACAGATTTGGTGATGTACTCTACTGCATCACAATAGTTCTACCTGTTTAGGAAGGCTCCTATAGCGCAATAATTCACATTAACTTTAAACGATTGATCTGAGTACATAAGAACATAAGAAAGAAAGCATATTTAATTAGATGTTAGAAGTGGATAGAACCGACTATATATGTCTAGTAAAAATGTCAAAGCAAAATTGTATGATAAAACACCCTCTTAGACATATCCAAACAAGTTAAAGAGGTGATGCCATCGTAAGATATGCCTACAAGCACAACACACGTATCCAATTAGGTTGGTAAGACACCCTGTCTAAGGATGGAAAATGACCCATTAAGATACCCACATAAAAAGATAATAGAATTCTTTTTGGGTATACTTGCACAAGATGGATGACATTTTGATTCAACGTTCACACACAAGGATGGAAAAATTATGTTTGGTCATCAATCTTAGAACAACTTTGGATCCAACATGTTGTTTGACACAAGCAATAGAGTTACCGTAGCAAACCCCATCAAAAGCAAGAGTCTTAAGATTCAATTTTAGTTGCTAATAGGCCTCAATAAGGAAATGACAAAACATAGCGGTACAAAAAAAAGGGCAAATTGTCTTAGAAAGAATAACTATCCATTTTCTTTTCATCAATAACAAGAATATGCTTTCAAAGTGTGTCAGAAACAAAAGAATAAAAGCAGAAAGACAGAATAATACCATTATACAACAATTTTGTTAACCTGCATTTCAAGTATTTAATCATTTCAACTCTACTGCATTCCTACTCACCCTCAGTCCAAACCTCCTGACAGTGTTTGCAAGTCTCCCATGAATCATCTATAGGTAAAGGAGTGTCACACATAAACAATAGGAGTATCTCCAACTATAATTTCTGACACTATAGACAACATGATATAACACACCATGAGAAAAAATATAATATGCAGCTCCAAATCAATTTGTTTCCACAAATTTTACAGATAATGGCAAACATGTACTTTTCGCCATTGCAAGTCCTCAACAACTGTAGCCTTGAACCATATAGTCAGATTAATGAGAAACCAGATGGTTCGATTTCAATTAGAGCTTGTTCCTTGCAAGCTGGCTACTAGATGAATGCTTCCAGTAAGAAAATTGTTGGTTAGATCAAGCTTGAAGATTTTGGAACAATCTTCAAGCTCAGATGGTATGTTTCCCATGAGCCTGTTTGAAGACAAATTCAGAATGCTGAGCTCTGAAAGTTTTCCAAACTCTGCTAGTATTGACCCTGAGAATTGATTGTCTGACATATCCATCATGGTCATGCTCCTCCAGAGACCAAAACCATGTGGAATAGATCCATCCAATGCATTTCCCTTTATGCCCAAAAAGGAAATTCAGCGTTCTTGCTGAGATTCTTTGGTACGTTTCCCTTTATTTGTCCTGGGAGAGATTGCTGGAAATGATCTCAATTACCCTTTTGGCTTGGGGGTGCCCATTGAGGAAGTTAGAGCCTTTGTGCCTTTGATCATCCAAAGTATCAGAATCACTCTTGAGGTAGGTTAGATTTTTTGTTAATGGTTCTAACATCTTTGTTTTGAAGAACCATTATCATAATTGGTTTGGTTTCATTGAAAAAATATGGTTTGGTAGATTGTCTTTGTCAAATGTTGTTTATTGATCCATATCCATTAAATTTTCTTAATAACTTATGGGCAGACATTGATCCAAGAAAATGGAAAGAAGTTCCTGGTTCCAGGAAATCTACCAATTGGGTGTTCACCTTCCTATCTAGCAACACACCCAAGTAATTCTTCATCTGACTTTGATGATATTGGGTGTTTGGTCAAGTTCAACAAATTTTCTCAATATGGTAACCATATTTGAAGATTATGTTACAAGATGTACAAAGAGACCATCCAAAGGTCTCAAATGTAGATAACTATTCGGCAGCAATGAAAAATTTAAGAAATCCCAAAAATATGGTGAGTAATATAGAACTTCTCTGTGTTGTTTTTTAAAATTCTTCTAAATCATCATGATGGATGTTTTATGGTGCATAATTGCAGAAGAATGTTTTGAGGGTTTGTTGTGGGAAAGGTGTAAATTACAATTATTCTCCACCTTTCAATTGCAATGTGAATGTTGCCTTGTGTCCTAACGCAAAACAATATTTTAAGAATTCTGTGGTGCTCATGATCGGATGGTCAACTGTAATCCCACAAGATGACATGAATCCAAGAGCTTCGTCTACTCGATGGGCAAGTTCAAGATGCTGTGACAGAAAGTTTGCATCCCCAAATTAATATTAAAAATGCACGTTTCAAAAGCTATCAAAAATCTGTAAGGCCTGATGGCAATCTTACCTTTCCCCTTGCTCACTGTGGGATGTAAAGTCCAAATTCCATTGGGTAACTCGCTGCATTGCTGTATAGCCTCCTGTTGCAAAGGCCCGAAGAAGGATAAGTGTTGCATGGTTGTTGGCAATATGCACACATTTATGCGAGACACACCATACCATATATTTTATGAACTTATATGAAGTTCGAGACACAATTTTTTTAGCTCGTTTGGGTCTTCTTTTTCTGGACGGATCCCTTCATACAAAATATCATTTTCCATGCAATAAATTATTTTTTTGGGATTAGTAAGAGTTAAAAGCTATAAAAAAGAGTTATCTGTTTGTTTCTGGTCCTCCCCTGCAACACCTCTAGGAAAGAACGATCTGCAGCATAGACCCTGCCCGCACAACACGAATAAGTACATCAGTGAATCCCTTTCCAAAAATTACATTTCCTTCAGCCTGACGAGCAGGGGAAGCCAACACGCCAACTCCCCGATCAGTATGTTGTGTACCGTCAAAAATAGGGGTTTTCGTGTTCAAGGATGCAACCCATTGGGGGCTCGAAGACATGTCCGTAAAATTAAACGAAAGGGCTAAAAGACTCGTCACAAGTTCAGGTGCCCACAAACCCTAATCCAAGATTAGAAAGGGCGGACGTGACTTAAACTTCCACAACGATCATTGGAGCCAAATCCGTCAAATTTTGAAGAGGAAGGTCGAAAATCCAACCACCGGCGTTGCAAATCGATGCTATTGAAATGACTTCAAACCACAAACATTACAAAACATTGATATTTGAATGAATTCAAACTGCCCATACTGCGAACAGGTGATATATAGCAAAAAATGAATACCACACGAATGGTTTAAAACCACCCAGATTGGAAGTCCACCACTCACCTCCATTCCATTGCACATAGGAATCTGCACAAGCACCATCAAATAGTGACTCGTGAGTTCAAGTTGGGGAAGATTTCTGTTAAAAAATTTCTCCTGGAAACGAAATCCGAGTTCCATTTTGATTTATTTGGGTTTGGGTTACTCTGACGAAATCCACAAAAAAATGAAAACGTCAAACCAATTTTGAACCTGCATCCAGCATGCAAAAACGAAAAATCAAAACTGGTAAAAATAGCCGCAAAAAATGAAAACGTCAAACAAGCCGTCGTAACCGTCAAAACGGCCGACAAATGTAATTGCTTTAAAAAACGTCGAAACGGCCGTCAAATTTAACTTAGTCAGAGAAACGTCCGGAGGTCCTTTACCATAGGGGGAACGCCTTGGGACGTAATTACACATCGCCTTATCGCCATCTTTCTTGCATCCTGCAAAACCAAGTGAACATGAAATCAACAATAAATCAATGACATAGCATCCACCTAAATCTACTGATAATTAATATTTTTCATCTTCCCATTTACATATAAATAGGAATTACATTTTGCATTCGAAAGCAAAAGGTTTAGAGACATGTATTCATTTCATTTCATTTCACTTCACTTCGTAACCAAGGAGACAAAAAGAGATAGAAAAGAGAGAGAGACATTATTTTCCTAAAAGTCGAATTTCACACAACAAGCCACAAGATAGAGTTCTAAATAGTTATTTGCAAGTTTCAACAATTTTCCTCGGTGATTAGGTATCCGGGGGGTCCTACAAGTGTCTTCTATTTTTTTCTACTAGTTGCAAAAATGTTCAATTGGACTGAAGGCTAAGAAACCACTTTCAAACATTATCTTTCGATGAGGAAACACACCACAGTTAAATTTATGTGTCCATTTCTATACCAAGATTCCATAGGAATTGACAAAATTGAAGCTGGAAAATGGTTTACGATTAGCGACTAGTTTTCGAGGCCATCGGTCATAATTGACCTAGTTGTAAATGATCAAAAGTTAGCTCGAGGGCTTAAAAACCACGTCCAAAACTAACGTTCGATGGATGAACGCGCCCACAAAAAAATTTTATGAGTTCCACCATATATGGAGAATTCATCAGAGTTGTCGGAACTGAAAACTAGAACACGGTTTTCAAACGGCGACATGATTTCTGAAGCCACCGGTCCTAATTGGTCCAGTTTAACCTAGTCAAACTATGACCCAAGTCCTACAAAATGGCTTTGCCAAACTATAGAGAAAAGTGTTTTTTCCTGAACTGAAGGTTCCACACATTTTTCTATTAAAAACACTAGAGGTTTGCAAAGACTAGATAAAAATTCTCTATCCATGTTTCAAATGTCGGTTTAAAATGAAAGCCAACTTTTTAGATTTAGCAGCTTCCTACCGCTACAAAACAGTGTAAAAGGGCTCCTATAAGGGCGTCAAAAAGGTCACAAATGTTCATTCGAGGGTTGATCCAATGATTGAAGTGACACCTCACATAACAAGGTACACAAAGGAATCTTAACCTCCCCTTTCTGGAGTTACGAAGGTTACTTTGTGAGTCTTTAAAAGTTTTAATTTATCTATTTAAACCAGGAGATGGTCAACATATTTACCGGGAAGTCAACTTCAACTTGTCAATAAAACAATACTGTAGTGATCTACTTTGGTCAGGAAGTTTTCTAAATCACCTCAAAATGAGGGTTGAAGTTCATGGTTTACTACAAAATGGTTATTTTGATTACGTGAGTTACGATACGACATTTTATTGTTTTGCAACAAGTTAATACAAAATAATTAAATCTTATGATAATCCTAAGCTTTTAAAATTATATTTCGTTGCAAAATAAAAACTAAAGTGTGAGAATTATGAAAGATAAGGAGAGATGAACCATGCCTGGAATTGAATTGGCGAGGTAGAAGTTGGGGAGTTGACATCGCACCCATCGATTGCACTTTCTTGCAGCCATCTGGGGTATATCCAACGCTCCAACCTGAGTGTGCCTTGCAACTATTGAAGCCCACAGAGTATATCTCTTAGAGGCATCCAATTGAATGGTTCAATTTATTTGTTTACACGTCCACAAACCTGAATGTGGTATGACCATATGCAACAAGCGGAGAACCTCCATGATTTTGGGATAAGAACAATGAGTGGAGACTATCTGGTGGCCTCATTAAACCCAAAGCCCAAATCACTCATATTATCAGTGGCATTCAAGGAGACGTCAAAATTTGCATCTGCACTTTGAAGAGGCCTTTGGTAATGGATTAAAGACACACCATCTTGCCTTTGACCAGATATAAGTCTTGTACTGTTGACCTCACTATTTCCATCAGAATCTGCATAAACAAAATCAGGGTAGACACCCATTTTATTTATTTATTTATTTTATTTTATTTTATTTTTTACGATGGAGACTATTTATGTTGACATTTCACTGCCAGACATCATAGAAGTCGGGCATAAATCAATATGCCTGATGGATGTCCATTCCCTATTCTAAATCATCTATTTTTTTCCCAAGGTGGAGGATGTTGGAAAAGGCAGTGAAGCCTAGGTTTGCATTAACTGGAAGGTTCCAAATCCTTTTCAACAAACCCATTTTGTACATATCCTGCTATCATATTCGTCCATTAGGCCACATCTCAGGCATGTATTCGGACAGTTCACATGCCAAGCGCATGCTTCCACATTTTACATACATATCTACCAAAGCGCTTACAACTACAACACCTGACAAAAACTTCCTCCATATTTTATGCTTTTTGGATGTCTATACCGAGTTCAAGAGGTCCATTTAGACACAGGATGGGAGTATGTGGCAAAGGCGGGAGGATCTACACCTACGAATGCATTTACTTGGAAGTTTCAAACCCATTTTTCAGCCAAACCTAATTTAAGCATAATTTGTTATCATTGCAATCCACGAGCCACGTTTCTTTCAGGGATTTTGGGTGAAACAGTTTACAAGTCAAGTGCTTGCTTCCACGTTTTCCAAGATACCTACTAGAGCATTTCCAACTGCATCATCTAAAATATCCTTTATCTGTTATGCTTTGATGGGCATCCATGCCCAAATCCACATACCCCATTTTTACATAGGATCGAGAAAAATGTCTAAAGTGCCTCCTAAACTCTACTTCTCTTCTGTATACATCAAACAAAACTGTAACATGAAGGAAGGCGTTTCCTCTCACAGACATTTGATCATGATACAAAACCATCTAACATGTCCCTTCTTCAAATGAATGAAGAACTAACAACCCATTTCAGCTCTCAATACGGCTCAGATAGGGAAGATCCTGAAAAATTCGAACTGATTTACATAGGATGCGTGTTTGGTTTTGCCTAGGGAATGGTGAAAGTTTCTTGTGCAGGTGCCCATGCCTGCTGTACATACAACACAATATTGATAAATTGGTTCTCTTTCCTACACGCCATGCTTTCCTACTCCAATTTATTTCCTCACCCACCAATTTGAATTTACTCCACTGACAAAATCAATTTCATTATCCCATTTTAATATCATTGTTTATTATTACTACTATTATTATTTTTATTTCATTTCCATAATTTGTTTTATTTATTTTACTAAATGGGAGCAGAAGGGGGTATTACATCTCCCTCCCCTTATAAGAGCATCATCCTTGATGTGACACAATGCCTAATCTTGAAGGATGCATAGTCAAGAAAGTAAATAATGACACATGTTGTTTAACAAAATGACTTGTCGATACAACGTGGCCACAAGGCAAGGATTGAAATATGTACTCATGAGGAAAGAGGAAATGAGTAATCACTCATGCCACCAATGAATAGATACATTTTTCTAAAGCATGACCACACAGAAGAGGGAAAGGTTTTATAATTTATGGATGTTCTGTGAAGGTTTGCAATTCTCTTTTAGATTGTTACTCAGTATTTTCCCTTAACATTATTTATCAATCTTAAACTCTTAATATTTCAATTTTTTAAAATTTTCGTTCATTTATTTTTATGGTTTCCCAGTAAAGCGGCATCACCATACCACATCAGAGCTAACACAACATTAATAGTTCACAAGACATCATGATATAAACCTTCATGACTATTTTACATCACAAGAACTCAACTAACCCATGGAAGGAACATACATATCCCCCACAACCTAGTACTTATCACACATGCTCCTGACACAAAGGTAGTCGTAACATAATATACTACAACAAAAGGAATTCCCAACATGTATACATACATGGGTTTCACGAAACTCAAAACCATAACTGTAGCTATATAGTGTCAAAAAGGGAATCAAATCATACCCACAATGAGGAGCATCAATCCTCAACATCACAAAACATAATTAGAATCACATGAGTACACATAAATAAAATTACCAACACCATACACCTCCCAAAACATCACAAAACAACTCCATATACCTCCCAAAGCATAACAAGACAACTACATATACCTCCCATGCATCACAAAAATCTCCATATACCTCTAAAAGCATCATAAAACAACTACATGTACCTCCCAAAGCATCACAAAGAAACTCCATATACTTCCCAAAGCATCAATCACACCCACACAAATCTCTTATGCCTCCCTTGAGTCTCTTATGGCTCCCTCAAGTCTCTTATGCCTCCCTCAATTGTCTCTTGTGCCTCCCTCAAGTCTTATACACCTCCCTCAAGTATCTTATGCCTCCCTCAAGAAAATAAAATAAAGATAAATTTTCCTTTTAGCTCCACAAAGATGTCGATCACCTTATGGTCCTAGGCATATAAGTTCCAAACACCTCTAACCCAAGTGACATAATAGATTGGCTTGTTTCTTGGTGGCGTATCCCACACTAGGTGAACCATGTTAAATATGTTGTTGATTTATATATCTTTTTTTGTATATTTCTTCTGGTAGAATATCCACTTTTATTTGCTTGTATGCTTAGATCTGATATATTATTTGTATAACCAGTGTGCTAACCCCAACAATTAGTATCGAGAGATTTGTTTGAGGGTTTTTGTGTTAGCAGATTTCTTTTGATGAGGGTTTTTGATTGAGTTGGAGCTACAACAATGTGAGAGAGAAAAATACAAGGTAGAGAAGTTTTTAGACCGAAATTATCAATTATGGAAGATGTAGATTAAGGATTATCTATATTAAAGATATTTTTATTTATCGTTGCATGATAAGTATAGACCTACGAAGATGGTGATGAAGAATGGAAGATTCTTGATAGAAAGGCTTTGGGATCTATAAGATTGAGTCTGGCAAAGCATTCATGGCTTCCAATATTACGGACAGTGAATTCTACGGTAGATTTAAAGAAATCTCTTGCTAATTTGTATGAAAAACCTAGTGCTTCAAATAAATTTTATTTGATGAAGAAACTATATAGTTCTAAGATGCATGAAGGTGGATCCGCATCTAGTCATTTGAATGATTTCAAATCTATTGTAAATCTAGTTAAAATCGGTTGATATACCGTTTGATAATGAAGTGAAAGAAATTTTATTCTTATATTCTTTACCTAATAGTTGGGATAACTTGATAATGGTTGTTAGTAATACAACATCTGCTAATAATATTTTGAAGTTGGATGATGTCATTACTATAATCTTGAATGAATAATATCATAGGAAGAGTATAGAGGAATCATCATTTGTGAATGCTTTGAATGTAGAAAGCAAGGGTAGGCGGAAGGACAGATCCAAGAGTAAGAGTAATGGGAAATCAAAGTCAAGGGATAATGAGATCTAAATCTAGAAGTAAGGAAATTACTTGTTGAAAGTGTGCAAATAAAGGACATACAAAGAAAGATTGTTGCTCAAAGGACAAAGAGAACCAACAACCACACAATGGTAAAGAAACAAATCTTGTTGCATTAGAAGTAATGCAAGATGCTCTTATTCTTTCTTTAGATAATAGAATTTGTAGTGCCCACTTCCCTTCGACACCTTTTTATTATTGATTTCGATACTGTCGACTATACTTATGAATATTATTGTAGCTTTTGATTTAGCATGATGTTAGATGTTAGAGATAATGGATTGTTGTTGATTTCAATTCATATATGATGCGTGTGCATTATTAGAGACATTTTATATTGATGTTTATATACTGTTAACATGGTTATATATTTTGATATTCATATTTCATCATCGAGTAGACATAGACAATTGAACTAATCTTATGATCATACGGTTATAGATGAAATTGTAAATGATATCATTACTTGCCTAGATGATGTTTTGATTCATATATAAATGATTGTGTAGTTATATTTTATATTGATTTTATATGTTTTGATGTAGTCACGAGGTCGAAGGAGGTGTTATGTGTTTTGCGAGGTAAATATGTCACAACAAACATGGGGGGATTGGAGACCAACCACATTTGAATGCTAGATGAATTCAACAAGGGTCACCATAGAAATATGTATTTTGTTGTGTGTGTGTTTGAAGTGTTGTTAGGGGGTTCCCATGGGGGAATCACCTCAGTGTGACAGGGGTTATGTGTAACTTTCTTTCATTTAGTTTCCTTTATTTAATTTTAGTATGTGAAATTATAGTGATGTATTCTCCTTTTGTTAATTACTTGATTTATGTCTAGATTAGTAAATTAATTAGTTTACTAAATTAATTAAGAATGGGTCAAATAAATTAGTTTATTAGATTAGATAGTTCTTGGTTTATGTGTTGTAAGTTGAGTACTTGTGATCTTGAGTGTTGTACACTCTACCCCTTCATAGAAATTCAAATTTGGCCTTAATGGCCAATTTTGGAGGCTTGTGGGACAAGTTAAACTTGTCCCACACCTCTTAGATTCCTATACCAACCCTACCTATGGGTTGGTGGGTCAAAAATAGACCCCATCATGTGTTTTGGGAAGACAAATTGTAAGTTTTTATTGCACTTTCTTACATATATTTATTTTTGTCCTTAAGGGGTGTGGGCTTAGATTGTGTGTGTAAGTAAAATGTCATTTCTTCAACCACTTATTAATTATTTTTGGAGTATGGGGTTTACTAGGGTGATGTGGAGTGGAGAGGAAATGAGGTGGCATCCTACTTAGAGCCACATCATCCCCCTCTCCCTTTTCTATTTATTCAAGTTCGTTTGCTTGTTTGGGGGTAACTTGATTTCTTTGTACTCTTACATTTTGGGAGTTAGAATATTTTGGAGTGCTTGTAGATTTACAGGAGCTTCTTGGTGATTGTTTGGACTTGAAGAAGCTTAGTGTGAAACTCTTAGATCAAGTTCTACCATGGAAAGGTAAGAGCTATGCTCTTGTAAAATAATTTTTCTTTTAAATTGTGTATATGTGCATTTTTGGTTGTTTTGGTATGTTTGTTGGGTGTTTGGGTAGAATTCTTAAGTGTGGTATATGAGGGGACTATGGGGATCTTACATGTGGGGAGGCATAAGAGCTCATTTCATGTTTTGGAGGGATTTGGGATGGGTGCCCCACCTTGGACATGACATTACTTGCATTTCTTACTTTGTCTATTTTATGAGGGAGCCATAAGAGATTTGTAGGGAGGAATAAGAGAATGTGGGAGGCATAAGAGGTACTTGAAGGAGGTATAAGAGTGTGTGTAGGGGTTTGAGATGTTTATTGGAGGGTTTATAGGTGGGAACCCATTTTCTATTGGGAGGCATAAGTGACCTCCCCATAGATCTTACTCCTTTAGCTTTTTCATGTTGAAGCCTTTTGTATTTGTTGCTTCTTTCTTGTGATTGTAGTTGCATTGTTTTATTTTGGTATGGTTGTAAACTCTTGTATTCTGATGTGGAAGCTTGTTTTGTTGCTATGAGTTAAATCTATTTTTCATTGCAATGTGGTTGGGGCTCGGGGGCCAATGAGGAGGATGGCTTCTCCTCCTCATTGGAATTATTGGTTGGGTAGAGAGTGTTGCCTCTCCCCCCTTTTTGTTGTGATCAAATGAAGCATGGTGGATCTCTCTTATTGGTGATGTGAAGCTTGGAGCTATTGTTGGAGTCCTTAAGAAATCCCTTCTTATGAGAAGCCTTGTTGTTTTTCACACTTAGGGTGGAGGAACTTGTAACCTTGTATTTATTTTTAGCTTAGGGTAAGTGCACCAAGTTGGGGTGCAAGGGGATCTTAAATGGACGCATTTTCTGAAGAAAAAAATAACTTCAACTTAACGAGTTTTGTGAAATAGTTACACTCAAGATCGGAAGATGTTGTAGAAATATAATCATAGCATTTTTAGTCTAGTTTCTAACCTACTAAATTTTATTGAAAAATGATAAGTTTAAGTGGGTGAAACAACTAAAATACTAACAAATTCTCCTATTTTTGTTAAAAAAACATAATAGAGTGAATTTCGTGCCCCCGCCATTTTGTTAGCACCATTTAGTATTTTTGAAAACACTTTGGTAGAAAGATAGCTAGGAGCATCTAGTTTGGGCTCCATTCTTTTTAGATTTTTATAGCAAGTATTTTTTTATTTATGGATTTTCTAGTACAGAAATTTTATGTTTTGAAAAATAATGGAGCTCATTTGTGGCCCCCTAACTACCTCAAAATTATCGAAAATTAGATTTTTTTAATATGTATAGAATTATGCCTAGTTTGAGCTAGTATAATTTTTTTAAAATTTTGATCACCCAAAATAAATATACACCATGAAAAATAGACATATTTACACTTGAAAAATAGCTATAAAAAGGCATAGTTAGAAAATAAATAATATGGAAACCTTATATTAGTCATAAAATTTGAAAATTTATATTTTTAGAAAGAAGAAACTCGGCTCTACGTTGTGGTATAATTTTTTTAAAATGGATCAATTGTTTTATTTTGATTTATCATAGAGGAAGTGGCATTTTTACATTTTCTTGTAAAAACTCGTTGTTTTTCTTGTGTTTGTTTATCGGAGTCCATGCCTCGAGCTTGGAGATCAAACCGGATCCCAAACCTTGAGGCATGGCTTAGAAAAAGAGAAAATACAAAACACGTACGCGTTATAATGCGTACGCGTTACATAACGTGTACGTGTTATAACGCATACACATTTTTCTTTGTTTATATATTATGGCCCCCAACATCCCTTTCATTTCTTTCACAGAATTCCAATAAGCATTCTTTTTGTCTACAATTTTCTCTACATTCTTGCACGATGTTTTAGTAGTTCATTTTTCCACTACCCCACTAGTTGATTTTTTTTTTTTTCTAATCATGGGCGATAAACGTCAAGCTAAGGACAAGAGAAAAGTCAAGAACAAGACACGAGCAATTGAAAGAGAAGAGGATAAAGAAATTGAAGAGAATGAAAAAACTTGAGCGGGAAAGGTACATCCACTATATCAAATGTAGCTAATGTATTAGAAAATGGGGATGAAATACATGTTATCCAAAATTCACCCCCCAGGGTAATTTTGATAACATGCATCAGAATATTCAAGTCCCAGGCAAATTGATTGTTTCAGAGCAAAAATCAGGTTTCTAGGGTCCCTTCAGGAAATTTTCTAACTCTCCTGTCCAGGTTGAAAAGAGCAAGCTCTGAGAAAACGCGGAAAAAAGTTGCAGAAAGCAAGTAGGTTGATCCAGAAAAATTTGTGAAAATCGGCTAAGTCCTAGTCCTAGAAGCATTTGGGACAAGTGGGACAAAAAGGCGCGGATCGGCCGAAATGAGCACAGGCGGCCGGAAGCATTTGGGACAAGTGGGACAAAAAGGCGCGGATCGGCCAAAATGAGCACAGGCGGCCCCGGAAGCAATTGGGACATCTGGGACAAAAGTACGCGGTGGGCGCGAAAAGCCGATCTGGCCAAAAGAGAGAAAAAATTGGCTAACTGTTGAGAGGGTCGCCTTTGGGACAAGCGGGACAAAAGGACGCTTGAACCGCCGAACCGAGCAAGGCGAAATGAGTCAAGGCACCACAGCTTGATCAGGGCAGCGGGCCAAAAGTACACGAACCGGTTTGTTCGGGCCGAAATGGGAAATTTCAGCACCGAGAAACCAAATGGGACAAAGGGACGCGCGGGACGCCAAAAAGCGAAATGGCGAAGGCAGGAAGAAAAGTCAACGTTTGGTCGGAAACTTCAAGCGGCCATAACTTTTGACTCCGAGCTCCAATTTTCATAAAATTAGACTTTACGGAGCGAGCACGACGTCGATCGATCAATGCTCATTCCGTCAAATGACAGAAAAACACTTTCTGCCGGACCCAAAATAGCTGCCCGCACTGGAAGGCCATAACTTTTGTTGTTCTCAACGAAATCGCACAAAATTGGTACCGTTGGAATCGTGGTTCCGAGCCCGATGCACAGCAATAAAGAAATTCCAGATTTGATTAGAAATTGATTGAGTTTTTTAAGAAAACGTGGCCGGGTTTAGAACAGTGTTTTATTTGGTAGCTGGGAGTGCAATTAAGAGGCATGGTCATCATTCCTTCTCTCTGCTGCGCACACATGGGACAGTATGGGGAGCCTTTTGCAAGTAATGTATACCCATTCCACTCAATTTAATGCCTCTTACAGGTGGTTGAAGGACAGATTTTGGGATTTCCATTTTCCCTTCTCTTTTCCTTCTCATTTTTCTATAAATTGGAGTGTTGGGCTCATTGTAAAGGAGAGAGTTTTTGGGTAGCAAAGCTCTGCCAAAATTGCTTTGTGAAGCCAGTGTGTTAGAGCCCTTGTTGTGGACTCCTTGCATGGTGATCAGGACCTTATCTTGTAATAGGTAGGCGAATATGCATACCAGGAAGCAATAAAATACAAAGTTTGTGGATGTATCTTCCCCTGCTGTGTTTTCTTGCATTCTTCTTGCCCCTTTTATCTTTCTACAAGAATATTGTGTCTATTATTATGTTCTTGCAGGAATTCACTAACATTGTGTATGCTTGGAATATTGTTGTGAATGCATTTTGCTAGATTATGGTGAACTGTCATCACCTCTTCTAGTGTGCACTTTGCCTCTGTATTTCACACATTTGGAGATTACTCTCACACCCTCCTTTTCTGGTGTATCACCGCTTTAGTGTAGGCTTTCATTTTATGTATTCTCTCTCCCTGGTCCCTTGGAAATTTAGATTAGAACAGTTAGCTTATCCTGCATTAGAGTAGATTGTGGCAGGTAGTTTAGGAGCAAGAACCAGCTTTCTCTGGAGGTCTGTCTCAAGTAGCAAGTCCCACAACTTGGAGATAGTACCCATGTTATCCAATCACACTGTGAGTTCAAATACATGCGACGGTAAGTCTTTGTGATTCGGTGATAACAATACATAATGAAAATGTAGAGAATAATGATTCTACAATGAATAATGATTTTGCAATGAATAATGATATTGAATTGAATGATAATGTTGGTATGAATGAAGAAATTGACAGAAATTCAATTGTTAAACCCTTACATGAGAATCCAAATGTTAACCCCGAAATTTGTATGAAAACACTGAATGAAGAAAGTAACCTTGTAAATGAATCTTCACCTCTAAGAACACCTCCTTCCATTTTGCGAAGAAAACCAATTCACTTAATTGAAATTGATGAAAACATTATAAAACCAATGCCTAAAAAAATGTCTAAAAAGAAGTGCGAGAAGAAAAGCTAGTAGAATTTGGGATAATTACTTTGAGAATTTAAATGACACACAAAGATGTCAATTATTTGTTACATTGATAAAATTAATTAATATGAGACCTATAATGAAGACCTTGGGGTTAAGAACATCTAATGTTGTTGATAAAAATACATCAATTGTTGAAAACATACATAAAGCATACCAAACTATAGGTGGAAAAAGATGCTTCAAAGATAGTAATGTTACACTAGCGTGCACATACTAATTATATAGTAAGTGATAAAACAATTAATAAATGCTTGATTAGAAAAACAAGCGAGTGTTTTGAAGCTAAACAAAAAACACTAATGAAAGAAATAGAGAGACATAAACATCTTGAGTCAATCAATAACACTTGACTATTGGGCTTTCTCTAGTAGACTTCCATGAAAAGACAAGAATACATCTCATATTCTAATAGAATTAATGTAAAATTTTGGAATGAGAACACAAGGGTGTCATTTGAATAGAAGAGATACTGTAGTGAAAAGAAGAATAGGTTCTCGTAATCATGAATCATGTGCAAAACATTTCTTAGATATGACTCAAAGCGAATTTTTCTCTAAGTTTAAGAATGAAAATCAACAAATTAACATTAGTCAAAGATTCTTTGAAATGAGAAAACCCTATTTTTATTAATCCCAAACTACTTCAACTTCACAAATTAAACCAGTGTACTTCCAAAAGCAGCATGCGGCAAGAAAAAATGCAATGAAGTATTGATAATTGATCCTGAAACTCGTTTAGAATTGTAATTTATTTTTGATTGAGCATTCACCCATAGTTTCTTTTTTGAAGGAAAAAAATCATTTTATATGTGAGAAATAGAATGTTGATTTAGTCTATTACTCTGACTATTTAGCTTAGATTTATGTAGTCGTTTAATGAAACTTTGAAGCTCTTCAGTACTAACATGGAAAAATTGTCAGGGCCCTATGAAATCCTCTCGTAGTTTTATCCATATCCATCCGGTTCTCTCATTGTCCTATTGTTTGCAAACGCATAAAATAGTGCAATCTGAGTCACTATAAGGCTGTAAGACGCTATATTTTGTAAATGGTATGTCATGGGACCAAACCATCTGGGCCAAAATGTCTGGATTGCTTGGTGAAAACTTTTGGAGTCCTATTTTTGGTTCCCTAGGATCCTCGTGCTTTCAGCTACTTAAATCAGGTGTAGTCCCTTAAGAGCCTTAAGGCCCAAACACTCTATATCTTCAACGAATGATTTGTTAGACTGTGGCACCTAGAGATGTTTTTTCAGATCCGAAACCTCCATGTTGGGACCTATACAAAATCCTCTCGGGGTTTTATCCATATCCATTCAGTTCTCTCATTGTCAATTGTTTGCAGAAGGCATGAAATCTGCAGCTTTAAGTCGGTGTAGGGCGGTCGGATGCTATATTTTGTAAACAGAAGCTCATGGGACCAAACCAACTATGCCAACACATTGAGGTGGCCTGATGAATTCTAGTGGAGGATTTTTTGGTTCCCTATGCTCCCCGTCCTTTTGACCTACCTCGTTCGGACGTAGTCTCTTAAGAGCCCTAAGACCAAAACATGTTATATCTTCGACATGTGATTTCTCGGACTCTGTGGCACCTGGAGATGTATCGTTAGATCTAAAACCTCCATATTGAATCCCTCTATGAAATCCTCTCATGGTTTTCTCCATCTCCATTCGGTTCTCTCGTTGTCCTATTGTTTGCAAATACGTGAAATATTGTAGTCTAAGTCAGTGTATTTATAGGACACTATAGTTTGCAAACGGAAGCTCGTGGGACTGAACAAACTACACCAACACTTTAGGGTGGCTAGGTGAACACTAGTGGAGGATTGTTTTTGGTTCCCTACTCTCCCCTTGCTTTCGAGCTAGCTCATCTGGGCGTAGTCCCTTAAGAGCCTTGAGGCCAAAACATGTTATATCTTTGACAGGTGATTTCTTAGACTCTGTGGAACCTAGAGATGTATCATTAGATCTGATACCTCCATATTGAGGCCCTCTATGAAATCCTCTTTAGGTTTTTTCCATCTCCATTTTGTTCTCTCATTGTCCTATTGTTTACAAACGCATGAAATAATGCGGTTTGAGTCGGTGTAGGGTTGTCGAGACGCTATAGTTTGCAAACAGAAGCTCGTGGGACCAAACCAATTATGCCAACATGTCGGGTGGCCAGATGAACACTAATGGAGTATTTTTTGGTTACCTATGGTCCCCGTGCTTTGGGTACCACAGTCCAGGCGTTGTCCCTTAAAAACCCCGAGGCCAAAACACACTATATCTTTGTGAGTGATTTCTTAGACTCGTGGCACGTAGAGATGTCTCGTCGATCCAAGACCTTCATGTTAGTTCCCTCTAGGAAATCCTCTCACTATTTTCTCCATCTCCATTTGGTTCTCTCATTGTCCCATTGTTTGCAAACATGCGAAATATTGTAGTCCGAGTCGGTGTAGAGGGCTTCCAGACGCCATGTAGTTTGCAAGCAGTAGCTTTTGGGACCAAACCATCTAGGAAAAACATCTAAAAGGCCTAGTAAACACTATTAGAGAATTTATTTTGGTTCCCTATGCTACCCGTGCTTTTGGGCTACCTCGTCAAGCATAGTCCCTTAAGAGCTCTAAGGCAAAACACGCTATATCTTCGACGGGTGATTTCTCGGGGACTCCAGTGGCACCTAGAGAAGTTCATCATATCCGACACCTCCATGTCGGGGCCCTCTATGAAATCCTCTCGTAATTTTCTCCATCTCCATTTGGTTCTCTTGCTGTCCTCTCTTGTTTGCAAACAAGTAAAATATTGCAGTCTAAGTTAGTGTAGGGTCTGCCAGATGCTATAGTTTGCAAACGGAAGCTCGTGGGACCAAACTAAACACGCCAACATGTTGGGGTGGCCAAGTGAACACTATTTAAGGCTTTTTTTTGCTTCCTATGCTTCACATGCTTTTGAGCTACCTCGTCGGGTGTAGTCCCTTAAGAGCCTCGAGGCCAAAACATGCTATATCTTCGACAGTGATTTCTCGGACTTCATGGCACCTAGAGATGTCTCTTTATATCTGATACCTCCATGTTGAATCCATCTATGAAATACTCTCCCAATTTTCTCCATCTCCATTTGGTTCTCTCATTGTCTTATTATTTGCAAATGCATAAAATACTACAGTCTAAGTCGAGTGTAGGGCTCCAAGACGTTGTAGTTTGCAAACGAAGCTCGTGGGACCAGACTAACTATGCCAACATGTTGGGGTGGCCAGTGAATGCTAGTAGAGGATATTTTTGGTTCCCTATGCTACCCGTTCTTTCGGGCTACCTCGTCCGGGTGTAGTCCCTTAAGAGCCATGAGGCTAAAACAATCTATATCTTCGACTGGTGATTTCTCAGACTCCATGGCACTTAGAGATGTCTCATCGATCTAAGACCTCCACGTCGGGGGCCCTATACAAAATGCTATCTTGGTTTTATCTGTATCCATTCGGTTCTCTTGTTGTCCTATTGTTTGCAAACGCACGAAATAGTGTAGTTTGAGTCATTATAAGGTTGTTAGATGTTGTATTTTGCAAACGGTAGCTTGGGAACCGAATAAAATATGCCAACATGTTAGGGTGGCTAGGTGAATGATATTGGAGGCTTTGTTTTGGTTCGCTCCCTATGCTTTTGAGCTACCTCGTTTGGGCGTAGTCTCTTAAGAGCCTTGAGACCAAAACACATTATATCTTCAACATGTGATTTCCCAGACTCCGTGGAACCTAGAGACATCTCATCAAATCCAAAACCTCCATGTTGAATCCCTCTACGAAAGCCTCTCCTAGTTTTCTCCATCTCCATTCGGTTCTCTCACTTTCCTATTGTTTGCAAATGCGTAAAATACTG
The DNA here is from genome assembly GCA_018340775.1 of Taxus wallichiana var. yunnanensis. NCBI lineage: Eukaryota > Viridiplantae > Streptophyta > Pinopsida > Cupressales > Taxaceae > Taxus > Taxus wallichiana. The sequence goes on from CM031233.1 coordinate 1,178,166, forward strand.
CAGTCTGAGTCAGTGTAGGGTTCCCAAGTGTTGTAGTTTACAAACAGAAGCTTGTGGGACCGAACCAACTATGCCAACACATCGGGATGGCTAGTTGAACGCTAGTGGAAGATTTTTTTTGGTTCCCTACACTACCCGTGCTTTCAGGCTACCTTGTCCGGAGTACTCCCTTAAGAGCCCTGAATGACTAGATTGGCTTAAGAATGAATTTGATAGGGGTATGTCTCGAGAACACATGGGAGTTATCAATAACCTAGTAAATATTTCTTGTTTAGTTTTGTATGGGAATCATTTGGCCTATGGCTTAGTGACCTTCCATTCATTGATAATTTATGCTATGATAAACCCATGGATGCTTTCAAAAGCACCTTCAAAAGGATAGGGGTGGTCATCAAGCCTAGTGAAGGGTGTGATGTGATTTCTAAATAATTTGAAATGCCTACTGATTTAAAGGTAATATCATGAATTGGGTAGGATTCGACAATAAAAATCATTGACACTTGTTTGAATTAGAATGTCATTGCTTCGGAGACATTCTCAAGCATTAGAGTAATGTATATGGAGAGACATTCTCAAAATATCAACGAGATGAAGGCATCAAATTGTGACGACTCTCGAGTGTTTTAATAGGGAGAAGACTAAGAAGCATAGAAGAATGTAGCAAGTGCATGATAAGATAGGAACCAATACAAAGAGACCATGAGCAAGAAGAAGCGCAAGTAAGGTAAATACACATATACACATTGATAAATTGAATAAATAATTACTCGATTAGGTAACTCCTTATATACATACATTATATAAATATTGATTTCCAAAGTTTGATGCATATTATACATTGAAAATGCTAGTAAATGTACATCACCAATAAATGAAAAAATAGTCCATTATAATGTCTTAAATATTGTCAAGTGCACATCATATTAGTTCCATGTGAAAATAATATCGAAATGTAAGGTCTCATAAAAATTATCAAGTTCCAAATAGTATTTTAATGTGCATAATAAATACAAAAATGCCCAAATAGGTCATATACCATCAAGTTCAAATGCCATATAGGCGTACATACAATGTCATGCGCATAGGCATACAAAAATAATGTCATGTAAGACATATATATATTTCCTACTCATCAAAATCTATCCCTCTCTTGGCCTTGCTCGAAGAAGGCCTTCCCTTAGACAAAGATGGAGATCTATGAGATGACTTTGGATCGTCCGAGCCCATGCTTCGAGTCCTCTTTATTGAATACTCACTGTAGATGAGCCTGTAAATGCAAACAATGTTTTTGTCAAAACATAATTTATATATGTTTTCAACATGTATTTAATACCATGCTAAAATGAAAGTATTTACATAAATACACAAACTTGCGCAAGTTTTCCATCATGCCGAATTTACATCTCACGCTCATATGAGTCATCGGGAGCTCCTGTAGTATGAACTGGGGTATGAAAACAATGAGATGGAGGATTTCATGCCCTCAAAATCAAAATGGAGGGGTTGAAGTTCCCTACATACACATAAGATCAAAAATCTAAAATCGAATTAGTGAAAATAGAACTAAGTACATGTATGTACATAATGGCAATATTTTAACTAATTTTATCAATATAGAACTATTTTTTTACCCCTCCACGCTTGTGAATCAAATGAACAAGGTTGTTATTATCACAGTAACTCTGCATATACACAATGAAGAAATTATTAACATAATTTAATAATTCTATAATGAAAGACATTACTAACATGTAATTTAACAAAATATGAATTACAAGAGAAATTTAACAAAATTTACATGTTGTTTGAATACCTTAGTGAGTCTTTGCACAAATGAAATCACAGCGGCAACACCTTTATCTACTTGTCGCAGAGATGGTGGGGTGTCTAGTGAAGTCAATATATTTATTTAACATGTATATCACGTGAGTTAAATGAACATACAAGAACATACATATATTTTACTTCAAAAATTATATATACATATGCAAATATATATATACACACATGTATGTGAAAATTTTACATAATTAACATTCTAAATTACCTCTATGAATGTATGTGTATGCATGGTGCTCGCCGCCTATGGTCGGGATGAATATGCGTGTCCCGCGCGCTATAATATCAATGCATATACATGTAAAAATATAATTATTTCAAAACTTTAACATATATAAGTAAATCAAGTAATCCAAACTTTTTGTAACACACATAACAAAACATAAAAAATTTACTTGTGAAGGTGACACGAGGAATGTAATCCAAATTTCTCACTTAAAAGGACATCGACATAGTGACATTGCACAGTGTACACCAAAATCAGTATGCATGAAAGTATCGTTCTCCTTAGGCCCAAACATATAATGCTACCACATAACGAGCAAAGATGTGGCCTCATGCTAAGTACTCCTTGAGGGAATACTCGAGTACCTTTGCGAGCATCTAGCTGTAAATCTCCCTCGTATGTCAAACAAGGGTCGCAAATAGCCCCTTAAGCGCATGGAGTGTATCAATCTCTCTTGTCTCCTTCACTGCTGAGGTACAATCTCCGGGTGATGGGGCTTACATGCGGGAATCTACCTCGTTTGAATAGGTGCACGTTGTGTACCCTGGTCAATCTGTGAATATCATTTTCCTCGGCCTTAGAAATCTTAGAAATCAAAATAATTTGGGATCTCGTTGAGGATAAACTCACAACGCAATTTCCTTAGAAAGTATAGTGGCACCTTGTTGTTATTACAAGGTGGAAAATCAAAAACCATCCACCATCGGTCCCAAAATTATTTTTAATCAAATTATTATTGCAGACTAATGGATGGGAAACCGTTTACATGAAAACGGAAAAGGAAACTTAGTGCGGAGGTCCATGAATAAGGAGCATATGAGGTCTTTGAAATTTCTTTTTCTTTACATCCACATATGACAATTTGTTGGAATAATAAACCCTACAACCCTCTCTGTAAGTTTTCCAATGATCAATTTTCCCCATTTTCGTGTCAACTTGAACAAGTAATGCCTCTAATGTGTTTGCAAGAGAGGCGCGATGGGGGTTTGTAGATTGTGAATCCCTCATTGTTTTGATTAAATCCTCAATTTCAATTTTGTTTTCAACTATGTGGGATGCTAAATCTTCTTGACTACCGGGGATGTTAAGCAATTGTGGGAGTGTCGGGAGGTATGACATGAATAGAAAGGTTTGGTTTTGGTTGATTCCCTCAACCTCTAACTGTAACAATAAAAAAATTGTATTCAATACAAATTTTAATCTATAATTATCATATTTCAATGCAATTTTGAGAAAATATTTGTGCTTACCTCTTCTCCGTGGTGTCATCGTCGATTCATATCTTCTCGGTGATCCAGAAACGATCCTTTGAGCTTGAGATGTAGTTGAATGAAAAACATGAGGGCACAGTTAAGCTTTGAAACTCGCATTTGTGGGAGATAAAATAATAGAGGCTCGGGCCTCTTTTTTTGTTTATAGTAGGCATAACGCGTACACGTTATGTAACATGTATGGGTTATGCCTTGGTAAATCCCAAACCTGACAATTTAAAATGTGATCGCGTTATAATAGAACGCGTACACATTTTTCTTTTTTCAGTTTTTGTCTCGCTTTTGGCCCCCAACTTCGTGCACTTACCCTCGTAGGTGAAATTAAGAGGCGTGGGATAAGCTTAACTTGTCCCACAAGCCTCCAAAAATGGCCCTTAAGCCCAAATCCGAATTTGACAAGCAAGGTTGAGTACAAAACACTTAAAAGTAATAAAATCCTTTCAAATCCAACATAAATCAAGGACCATCTACCAACATTAAATACCCCCTTTTGTCACATCTAAAATTACACTAATTAATCAAGTTTAATCAACTTAAATGGAGCACTTTAAATAACAATAATAAAAGTAACTCACAATAATAAAATAATTCAAATACTCACAAAAAAAAAAAAAAAAACAAGAAGGAAAACAACACATTTACCCGAGGTCACATTTGAGGACATTCTTGAATGGGGACCTCCTAACAATCTATCAACAACAAACAACATACAAATACACAAATTGTCAATGTGACATGTTGCCAATACCCCGAATTCCTTCATTGTTGCATGTGGAATTTTAATTTAATCAATAAGTTAATTAATGATCCTAACACTACACTAAAGGGTATATAAAACACACCGTGTGTGTGATATAATGTACCACAATCCATAAAAATTGAAGGGTTAGAATGATTGATTTAAAAGTACTCAAAACCATAGATAAATATATAAATTTATATTTAGGATATAAATATCATAATAGAAACAAAAAAATCCTAGAAGAGATTTTACACCCTAAAAAGTCAAGCATATTGGATTCCATCAATAACTAGGTTCACAAAATGATTCAACCTGAATTAAAAGCATAAAAGTGCATAAATATTTTAATTAGATTAGAAATTTAAAGATTAATGCTCAATCATATTTTATGAATAAATATAGTTATATTAAAATTTGAAAAATACATAAATGAAATAAAATAATTCTAGTTTATTTCAATGACATGTCAAAATATAGCAATACTGAAGAAGATATGTTGAATTAACTTTATAGATGTCTTGAAAGTATTGTAGACCTTGAATTAGGGATTAGACTATAAATAGCTTGGGCATGCTTTGCGTTGGATTAGCCTCAAAACGTTTTGAACACTACTACTAGGCTCAGAATGTCAATATTGGCACTAGTTTTCAACTTATGGTAAAATAGGATTACTTCCTTAATGATTGTAGATCCTTCCAATATTTTCATTTTTTCAAGAATCCTTGCATATGCACTTGTAATGATCAAAGAATCCTTGCATATGCACTTATAAAATAAACGCACTTCCGTTTTTATAATGTTATTGAAGTGATAATAATAATTAAGTGCTGACGCTGTCTATCTAACAGTTCCGAGTCTGTGTGTCTATATATCTATAACAAGTATACAAATAACAATAAACTATTTTCGGCTGGTAAGGAAAAATATAATTACAGGAAAAGAAACTTGTATCAGCTTGCTGTGAACTTCGTCAACGATTAAGTATTTTGAATATTCAATACTTTGGATCTTACATTGTTTTAATCGTCGATAGAAATATGATGTTATTGGCCTGCTCATACACGTTATTTATGCGAGTGGACTTCAATACAAAATTTCAGTGCCATGTGAAATCGAGAAGTTTATGATGTATTCAGAAATGAAATTAAATAATCGAAATGCATGTAAAAAATGACTCGTTCAGATCTCGTGATGGCAGCCGACAAATGTATCTTTGACAATCTTATCTAAAACAATTAGATAATGGAGGGCAATTTTAAAACGTAGCCCAATAAATATCGAACACTTAAATGGGGATGGGAAGTCCAGTGCTGGATTTTCACGTGGTTGATGATGACCTCAGCAATGAAAATCTTGAAGCGGTAGTGCATATACATAGCAACAATATGTTGATTTGTAATAATATTTGTGTTCCTCAGTGATTGGGGCGAGCTAGGCATGACTCAATGTAGGTCTCGTCATTTGGTTTCAGCAGTGCTTAATGTATTGAAGAATGTTGGACAACCTAGTTGTGTAATTATGTCTATCAATTTATTTTTGTATGTTCTACAATATGCTCTAGTCCCTTTAATATTTGTTACATAATGTATTATTTGTTTTTGAAGCTTGTCATATGGCATCTCTCGAAGATGGTGGCGGAGATCTTCAATAGTAGTAGGTATATTGTGAACTACATTTTTCTTCACACAAAATGAGACTTTGGCTTGAGTTCGGTGCCTCAATAAAAGGATCAACAAGAAATACATGAATCTTGGATGGCTACCAAATTTGTTGTCATTGTATTTCATTAAATGTAGAGCATATTCATGGATACACAACTTTTTTATTCGAGGATGCAACCATTATGCTTCCCCATTAGGAAACACTATAGGGAATGTCATGCCAAACAAATCTTGACATTATATTCAATAACTAGAGATAAATCCAATTGTGGGCCAATCAATTCCGTCAATCACCCATGGTCCTTAATTTTCAATAATCTTCCTTAATTTTTCCATTTCACGACGTGCATTTCTCATTCTAATCGCAAAAGACAATGGTTGATCGTAATTTTCTTCAATATTTGATCCGCATTATCGTTGTCTTCAATATTTGACTCAAAGCAAACTGGAGGCTTTGAGATATGTTTGTTTCTTCTTCAGGCAGTTCTTAAATTGCAACATTACATAATTCAACATCCTTGTAGTATCTATCATAGGATATGTTATATCGGAGAGCATCTAATACACGTGATCTCTTTACCAAACAATCATAGCTTTTGATTGAGTTCCATTTGTTCGAATGATCAAAATATCAAGGTCCCGAGAAACCTGAGGAAGCTAAGTAGCAATTGAAGTTATGTCGTGTAGAAAACGTATAGTAAGTCCCCTATACTTGTATTGACCACCTCATGCATGGCTAACTTGCATTATTGGATTTACACGAGCAATAAGTATCTCTTCAACTTGCGTAAGAACTCGTAGAGCATATGGTTGTACACTAGGGTCGATATTATTTCATTGTGAAAAGTGATGACTGTTACATTTTGAGTAACATCTTGTACAAACATGTCCTTTACTTGTTTGTTTGAATTTTATTCTAGTGTATACCTCTTTACAAATAGTACATACTTGCATATTAGCCATCTGATCCAATCTTTGGTGAAATGACTTTTGAATTGACATAATGTGTGTATATAATCTCACGCGTGATTCCACATCATTTAGTAAATCACATGTGTTATGATTTATAGTGTGATTTTGTATCTCAAAAATCCTTCTAGTAAATGTAGGATTTTCAAGACAATCATTGGAAATAGAAGGGTTTGTTTGAGGGCTTGTCAATGTATGTAATGGGAATAATGATTTTCGTACTTGAAGGACCAACATCATTTCGATGAGTGTATGGTGTATTATATGCTTGTTGATATTTGGACTTCTCGTTATCCCTTTTATTAGAGCATTCTATATTATTAATTCCGGCATTATGCTCAATAGTTGATGAATGAATATTACATGTTTCATCTTATGGATACATGTGTGCAGATGTAATGGAAGTCCTCAGGAAAGCCATTGTAATTATGTTTTCAGATTGGAATGGAAATGAGATTCGCTTGGGCATTTATAAGAATGGATTAATTTGAAGGTTTTAAATTGTAGAAAAAGGAACAACATCTATCCATTGCTAATCTTAGAATCCCCAAATGAAATTATATTAATTATTCGTCTGTATGCCGTAAAGCCATGAAGAAAATAAACTATGGAGAACATGCAAAACATCTACAAAATTTTGCTTTATGTCTTGTTTATTTACTCCTATTAGCGTAGGACAACGAACAAACGGAAAATAACTCATTAGTTGTCATTGATATAATTTAACTGTTCAGTTATTTGTTGTGGTTGATTAGGTTGATTTTGGGGTCCGGCTCAGCGTGTTTATGTAAAAGTGTAATATAATAATAAATTAGATTTTCTACTACAAAAAGTTCTATGTTGTTTTAATTAAGAGGTTGTTTAAAAGTTGGTTGGATGAATAAAAAGGATTGCATTAAAATAACATCGTTTAGATTCTTCACCTTTTAATTACGCTGAAGGCGTTCTCCCTATCGAGAAAGGGATTTGCGGACAATATACATGTCACTATGTTAAATTTGATGGCCGAAATGACGGTTTTGTTATTCTTGGCTTTAAGTGGAGTTAGCCCTTTTTGTTTCTAGCACATACATGATCTTATAGAAGAAGATAAGATCATATTTTCGATAGAATTTCTCATATTTTTGTATGAATCTCAAAAATAACATGTTACGCGGTTGGTATTCGGTGATCTTATCTAAAACAAGAGTAATTAAATTGTATTTTTAAAATTGCATGGCCATGCACAACAAGATGAGCTTCAGTTATGTAGTTAAATTATGTTTTTCTTATGAATTATGTATCGGCAATAACAATGGCGATTGTATTATAAAAGCACTGGAAGCAAAGCAAACCGTATGTGAATTAGGTCTGTGCAATCATGACTACACCAAGTATTTTGCACTGGTAATTGTAATTGACTTATATGTTTACTGCAACGAGCTTTAGGGTCTATGCAATCATGGCTACACCAAGTATTTTACAGCTGGTAATTGTAATCAACTTATATGTTTACTACAATGGAGCTCAAACCATTCTAGATGAGGCTAAGAGTTACAGAGCTGAGTTGATATGTAGAGACTCCTCATTGTCGCCACTCCAAGTTTCATAACCCTTCTATAAGTAATCATACAAATTTGTTTGTAAATTTCTTCAGGATTTTTGGCGTAGTTGTTTGTTGTATCTATGTGCTATTTTTGGTTAATAATATCCGTGAAAAACCTATTATTAGTTATTATTCCCATGGTTATAGCTTTACAACTCTAGAAATGAAATTATCGTTGATCTTATCTAAAAAAAGAGTAATTAAATTGTATTTTTAAGGTTGACGAGATGCATCTAATATTTAAAAACTACATGGCCATGCACAACGAGACAAGCTTCAATTATGTAGTTAAATTGTGTTTTTCTTATGAATTATGTATCGACAATAACAATGGCGATTGCATTATAAAAGCACTGGAAGCAAAGAAAACCGTATGTGAATTAGGGTCTGTGCAATCATGGCTACACCAAGTATTTTGCGGTGGTAATTGTAATTGGCTTATATGTTTCTTGCAACAAGCTTTAGGTCTATGCAATCATGGCTACACCAAGTATTTTGTAGCTGGTAATTGTAATTGACTTATATGTTTACTACAATAGAGCCCGAAATCCTCTGTAATTTTCTCATCCTGCTTTAACCTATTCGCCACCTAGAAATGCAAGCTCCCATGACTGAATCAATCCCTCCATTTTCTCTATGCAAGGTCATGTTTGTCCAATTTTTCCTGAGGGGAAAATTTTGATAACAACAATCACATGAACACCCTAGAAAACCAAACAATCACTCAAAAAAATTTAGAAAGACTATACCCTAAGCTATGATCTCAATGATGGGTGCAAGATAGATAGTGACAATACCCTATCAACATATAGGTCGAGTTAGAATTCCAACAAGACCTAAGTACCAAAGTGATATTGACACAATATCTCCACAAGATATACTATGACAAGTTCAAATGCCGACAAAACCTAAGTTTTTATAATGGAAGTTGTGAATGTGGATATCATAACAACACTATTTTGATACGTTAACCAAGCAAGCAAGGTGTTAGTATCAAGATGATGTCATCATGATATAAACAAAGCAATATCAACACTCTCAAAAGACTTAGATGATGTTGGAATCAAAACTAAGTACAAGTATAGCTAGAAGTTATTATCTATGCTAAGCAACGTAATAATATAATAAAGAAACTTATGCCAAGTTCTGAAAAATGAAAACAAGATGTAAGTACCATAATTGTATATCTAAAATGCGTGAGAAAAATAACAACTCAAGGGGAAACAATGATGAAATGAAATCCTAGCTATGAAGACGATCTTGAAATCAAGATCAAATCACTATCAAAGGTGTGAAAATGTACTTACACACTTTAGACGTTTAACAACCCAGCCCAAACATGGATGGCTATAAATGAGACAAAAAGTGGAGAATATTGTCTATAATAGCACACGCGAGGTATGTCTCCTTTTTGTCCCAAATGGGAAACAAGAATGCAAGGGTATAGACCAAATTAGGTGGTAATAAACTAAGCATCACTTGGGAAAAGTTTTACCTCATCCTAAGGTGAGAAAGAAACTAAGATAAGTAATACGTTGTAAATCTCGTGATGAATGAAACTTAGATATAACTTAAGTGGACTCTTTTCCTTATTCGAAAAAAAAGTTTTAGACTCCAAGTAAGTCGTCACTTTGTGATGGTTTGACAAGATGCGATAATGGACTAGTAAAGTGGGCTCCAAGACAAAATGGCTTTCCTAAGTAGATCACTCAACTAGGTGTCAACAGTTTGTCTAAATGTGAGCTCAATTTACCAAGGTTTCCCAAGGAGTATCTTGGCTTTACTTTACCCCTATGCGATGAGAAATAAATGCGTTCACATGTATTCTCACTAGGGTCACAATGTCTGAGATAACTTTGACTCTAACTAACAATGTAAAAACTATTCAAGTGGGTAAGTGCAGCGATTCCTGTTTCATCCACAAGGTTACACAATGGTAGATTACTTTAGGGTTCCTAGAACCACCCCCATTTTTGTAACTTAATGCGATATTTCAATGGGTTATGTTCTAGTTGAGAGGATAAGGATGTATGCTTTTTGAAACCCGCAATACAATGAGTGTGATGTATGTGGTTTGTTTTTTATTTGGATTATCTTAATGTGGTTTTAAGTAGCACACCATTGGAAACCTACAATCAAACATGTATTAGTAGGTTTGTGTTTTGAAACTTCCTTTCTTTGAAAAATGAGTTTTGGTTCTACATGCAAGGAGTTAGTAATTTTCCAAAAGAAAAAAAAGAGTTCACGTGTTGCTTTTGATTCCCAAGATCACCAAAAGAGGTGCGAGGGAAGAGCATACACAACGTGAAAAACTCAACTATAAAATAATGGAAAATACTTGAAGTTTTTTTGTGAAAAAGGAATTCGTTTTAACCAACTTTGAAATTTAATCCATTATGAAGCATAAAGCAAGTGTTTTGAAATCAATAAGAAGGTTTTGGAAGTGTTTTTGGTTCCCAAGATCACCTAGAAGGTGTGAGGGAAGAGCATACACACTTTGAAAACCTCTATCAACTAAAAAAATGAAACACTTAACTAAGATAGTCAAAACAAAATCAAAATAACTATACAATCACCTGTTAGAACCTACAAACAAGTAGCAAAACTAGATATTTTCATCTTACAGCTCGGGAAACTTTTTTAATTTTTAACACAGACACCTACACACCCGATCAATGCTCCTAACTAGCGGATACGTGCCCCAACTAATGAGTACATGTGATATCAAAATATGACTATTAGGTCTAACACCTACGCGGGTAGAACAACGGATACACTTCCTTTTACGATGGATACATCTACAAGATAAATAAAAGAATTAACACATATTGTAAAAATACACTGCGCATTCAAAGACGTGGATACGCATGTCAATCAACGGATACTGACAACGGTCAACAGGTATGTGGCCCTTTGTAAATGGACCGACAGTGTACAATAGAACTAGATGGGTGTGTGGTTAGCTCGACGGGTGCATGTATGTTTTTGAGGCGCAAAAATCTAGTACACCTATGCGTACCCCTACAAAAACCTAAAAACTCACGAAAATGAAAATATTTAATAAATAAACAAAGTTAGTTGTTGATCATGGAAACCTATTTCTAGCTAGACTCATTAAATTCTTAGGTAAAAGGGAGATTTAGCTTGTTTAAAACATGAAATCTATTAAAAGATAAGATTTTTAACCCTAGAAAGCTTTAAAATGATTAAAAATGGTCACGTAAAGCGTATAAAAGATTTTTAAAAAGGATTATGGAGCAAATCCCACCGGGCATGCCAAATGTGTGCGGTTAAAAGTTTGTAAAAGCTTATAAAATGGGGTAAGAACGTGAAAGAAGCCCGAAAAGTTTTAAAAAATCAATTAATGACCATCAAATTAGAGATAAGCAAGAGCTACCTATTTGCATGCATATATAAATCTTGAAACAAACAATCAACCTCTAAACATGACTATATTAGTTCTCTACTCCATGAAAGCTATTAATAAATGAACCTATTAAAGCTCTAGCAATCAATTTTGTGATTGTTGATGTTTCAAAATCTTAAGAATGGAAGCTCACCATTAATGGCTTCTCCCATTTACCTAAAGCTTTGAAATGGATTAGCAAATAACAAGAAAATAACTCAAATAAACTATGAAATAACTCTAAGAGACCTAAAATGGCTTAAATAAGAAATGAGAGAGAGAGAGAGAGAGAGAGAGAATGTTCTTAGGAAAAGGTGGGAGGGGTATCCCTCTATTTATAGTTTTTAGATTTGAGAAAAGGATGTTTTGGATGCATGTGGGACTAAAAAGGGTTCAAAAAGTTGATTTTTAGAAAAACATACTTGGAGGTGTGAATAGGATTTTAGGAAGCTAAGTGGCTATTTGGAAAGGTAAGATATTTGTTTAGAAATTCAAATCCTTTTTAGAAAGTCAATAAGAGGGTTAATTAACCTAAACAAGGTTAATTAAAGGGAAACAAGCTTATAAAAGCTGGTTAGAGAGGGATTAGCAGGGTTTAGGGGTGTAGGAGAGGTTAGAAAGGGTAATTTACTAGCACAGTGTAGTAAATTTACACGAGAATAGGATAGTTAGTATGATCTTAGTAATAAGATCCTATAGACCAAATTATAGGTGTCTACACATCTATGATCCTAACTCTTAAGGATGACTTCCAAGGCTAGTTGGTGATCTTCTCCACTCAACATGTATGTCGAACATGAAGAGAACACAATCTCCTTACTACACACGATAACCAATCCTTGAAGGGAAGCACATACTCTAGATAATGTTTGACCATATCATTCTTAACTGATGGGTTCACAACGATGTCGCTAAACATATAGGCTATGGCGATAAATTCAACTAGGGATCTAATTTACTTAAGCTAGATGGTGCCATTGAGTATGAAGGTATACACTCATTCTAAGGTTTTAGTTTTCTATGCTAAAAGAAATCACACAGAAGAGTAGTTATACATGAATTTTATACTAGGGTTAACTGTTTCGTTTAGATCTTTTTATTACATTTTAAGGTAAGAAACACAACACACCAATTATTTAATCATCAATTGCACACTGGAATTGCACTATAAGCTATTAATTTCAATTTCATTTATCCAAAATTTTACAATACAAATTTTGGAATCAAATAACACCCATGTTTAAATGAACGCCCCTTAAACACTAACATCTTAAAATATTACAAAACTTCATTAATAAACCTTTCAATACTTCACAAATGATAAACTATCCTCTACAATATCACTTAACATATATATCCAACCCCCTTTCTACAATATGTAAAATTTGAATCAAAAGAGCACCTAGATAGTTAAATGCACAATTCCTAAAGCAACCCTAAAACTAGCATCTCATACATATTACCAAATTTCAAAGAATAAGTCTTTACTTGTAACATAGCAATGCATGTATGTGTGTATGTGTGTGTGTGTGTGTGTGTGTCATTAGCATACATAAATTACAATAATAATACATAATGAGTTATAACCACATAGTTTCGTCATCCTACTTGCATCTTACAAAACCATGTGAGCATGAAATCAGTGATAAATAATTGGCATTGCATCCACCTAGAACTAGCACAATTAACGTTTTTAGTTTCCCATTTACATAATAATATAATTTACATTCGAAGGGAAAGGGTTAGAGACACATATTTCTTTCATTTCATTTCACTCCATTTATTAACCAAAGAGAGAAAGAGATAGACGGGAGAGAGAGAGAGAGAGAGAGAGAGAGAGAGAGAGAGAGAGAGAGAGACTATTTTGTCAAAAGTTCAATTTCACACAATAAGTCACATGATAGAGTTTCAAACAGTTAGTTTCAAGTGTCAACAAGTTTTCATGGGGATTTGGTAACCCGGTAGGGCTCCTACCACTTTGTTTTTACATTTTTATGCTAGTTGCAAAATGTTCAATTTAGGTTCGGAGGCTAAGAAACCACTTTCAAATGTTGTCTTCTGATGACAAAACACACCATGGGTAAGTTTCTACATGTCCTCCTATACACCAAGGATTATTATGAACTCGGCAGAATTAGAATTGGCAGACGGTTTTCAAACGACGACAAAGTTTTCTGAGCCACCAAATAGTTGGTCTAGTTTGACCTAGTCAAAATGTGACCAGAGGCCTACAAAATGCCTTTACCAAACTATCAAAGAAGATTGTTTTTCCCCAAAATGAAGGTTCTAGGAAATTTTCTAGTAAAAATACTAGAGGTTTGTGAAGGCGGATAAGCATTTCATTGTTCAGGTTCAAACGGCGAGCCGATACAAAACCCAACTTTTCAATTTTAACAACTTCCTAAAAGTGCAACACGAGGTAACAGGGCTCCTAGAGGAGCGTCAAAAAGATCACAAATGATCAATCAAGGTTAATCTATGTTTTGAAGTGACTCCTCACATAACAATGAACACTAAGAAACTTAACATCTCTTTTCCGGATTTACGAAGTTATTTTGCAAGTCTCCGGAAATCGTGATTTATCTATTTTAACAAGGAAGTGGTCAACATATTTACAAGGAACTCAACTTCATCCTGTCAATAAAAAGGGTACTGTAGTAATCTAGTTTACTTAGGACGATTGCTAGATCATCTCAAATTGATGGTTTAAGTTCATGGTTGTCTACCAAGGAATATTTGAATTGCGTAAGTTACGATATGTCATCTTATTGTTTTGAAAACAATTTTATTTAAAACAATCAAATCTATGATGATCCTACTATTCAAATTTTTATCTCGTTACACAAGAAAAACTAAAGAACAAGAATTATGAAAGATAAGGAGAGATGAACCATGCCTGGAATTGATCGACGCAATTTTGGTGTTCCATGAGCTGGTTGAAGTTACTAGAGAGGTTTCAAATCTATTTTCACCAAGCCCATCTCGTATATCTTCTTTAATCCTCCATAATGCAATAAGTAAATAATTAGAAAACTTGAATGCATGACTTTTGGCTAGAGAATTGGAGATATATGTAACGCTCACAAAAACGACATTCTAGGAACTCTCTTCAACCTAACACTTAACCCGAAAATGTGACTAAATTTTTTTAGGTTGAAAGAGAAGGTTACGATACAAGGATGCAGCAAGGGTACATTAATTTAAAGTTTTATGGGAAGGTAACAAGGATTAGTTTACTTAATTAAATATTTTCTTTTCTTTGATTAAGTTCATTCCTAATCAAGGTTAACTTTAAGCCAAATTATTAAGTTCATTACATTAATAGCTAAAAGGGTCCTTTATTAAATTTTACACAAACTAAGGGTTCAAAAGGGACATCACACCCCTAGGCAATTAAATGGCCCCACTCATTCATCTACACATACCCTTAAGGGTTTTAAATTAAAATATTTAAAATATATTTCTTCTTAATAAAGGTAGGGTCAATTCTCCACCCTTGGATCAAATCCATCTTAGTCACTAGATCCTAGGGTTCTCAACATAGCCCTAAAAATCCTTATGAAATTCTATTAAGACCTTTTCTCATTCTATTCTTCTAATTTGTTTCATTTTCTTTTGTTAAAATTACAAGTTGGAGAGGAGGAAGCCATGAGAGAGAGAAAAAGGGAAGAAGCCATGGAGGATTCTACATGAAGATTTATTGTAGGTTTAGTTTATATTTAGTTTTATTTATGTATTCTATTTCATTTAAAGATTGGGAGGAGTTTCCTCCTCCAATCTAATTTTTATTTCAAGATTATAATGTATTAGGTTTAAATTTGGGGCAAACCCTACCCTCTTTTGTACAAATGAAAGAATGCTCTTAGATTCACCATTTGTGTGTTTTAGTATTCCAATCTAAGCATTTCCACTTAATTTTACTTGCTGGTAGTATTAGATTAAATTTTACAACTTATTAATTAGTTAAATCTAGTTAAATTTCACGCACAAAAGGGTCTACACACTCTCATTGTAAGTGACAGAACCACCGCCTCAGAGTGACCGGTGGTTCTGGGATCGCTGCCTCCCAAGGTGACAAACACAAGACCACCGCCTCCGTGAGCGGTGGTTTTGAAACCTGTCGCCTTACCTCGGGCAACAACACGGGACCGCCGCCCTACTGGGTGGCATTTTTGAGACCACCGCCTTAGCTAGAGTAAAGAAGAGGACTGGACCGTCATTTTGCATGTATGGTCTTATTTCGAAAAAAGTAACTTTAATGCCGAGAGTTTTACAAAAAACTAAAGTTGCTAAAGGATGTAAAGCTACATTTTAAGCTTTCTTTGTTCATTTTAAAGTTCCGAATTTAGATTTATTACTCATTTCTTAGTTAAGTTTATTCACTTTAAGGTGTCACCATTTCTAATAAAATTCATCTACTTATAGGAATAATTTCTATTTGTTTAACTAGATTCTTCTTTCCATTACAAGAGTAAGAAGGGAAAATAATCTATTTCATTACTTGTATTTACTTATATCAAATCAACTTTTCCGAATGCAATATAATCTAACTTATTTTCCTATTTCATTTTTCTATAATGTTCATTCATTCAAAACAACCATATTAACTTTATTTTCCATCCAATGATATTTGTAAACAAATTCAACTTCTAACAATCTCTACATTTTCTTCTTTCTCACATTTACAATACAATAAATACTCAATGAAAATATACCCTTTTTTTCATTGTAAAATAGATTAATCTTTCAATACAAGCACTATTTTTCTCACAATACATTCAAGATTTCAACAAGGAGAAAATACTTTCTTTTCTATTTGCAAACTAACTTTACAATGACATTCTTTCTTCTTTCTTTTCTCATTTGTTTCTTTCCACATGCAATACAATAACAATAACAACAATAGGATTACAACTTTCTTTTACAAAGTCATTACAATTTCCTCCACTTGAAGTGGGAATCCATACAAAATGTAAATACAAGAATGAATACATTATTACAATTTCTTCCACTCTAAGTGGGTAAAATACTAAGGAAACTTCACATGGTCATCAACAAGACTCCAATGCTCCAAACACCAACAAGGTAGCTCCTCCAAAAGTTTTCTTGATTCACAACAAGATAGGGGGAGAGGCAACGCTCTCCACCCAACCAAGATACCCAATGGAGAGGAGAAGCCATCCTCCCCATTGGCCCCCAAGCCCCAACCACATTACAATGGGAGAAGGTCTCAACTCATGGCAACTACTAGCTTCCACAATACTTAACAAACAATTT
>CM031233.1:1200141-1263614 GCA_018340775.1 Taxus wallichiana var. yunnanensis
TAAATAGATAAGGAGAGGGAGGGATGATGTGGCTCAAGTAGGATGCCACCTCATTTCCTCTCCACTCCACATCACTTGGTCAACCTCATATTCCAAAGAACAATTAATAAGTGGTTGGAGGAATGACAAGAACCTTACACACTCCATCTAAGCCCACTCCCCCAAAGGAAAAAGTTAAATATTTGAAAGAAAGTGCAATTAACATTTCACCTTTTTAACTTCCAAAACACCTAAAAGAGCCTAAATTTGACCCTCCCAACCCATAGGTAGGGTTGGCATGGGCTTTTAAGAGGTGTGGGACAAGTTTGACTTGTCCCACAAGCTTCCAAATTTGGCCTCTAATTCGAATTTCCCATGCGGGGTAGAGTGTGCTACACTCAAAACTCAAACACATTTCACTCAACACAAAATTCCAAGTAAATCAAGCCTAATAAATGAACTCATTCTTTTGTCACATCTTTAATTAGTTTAGGATAAATTTACATTAGCTTAATTAAGACACTACAACCCATAAATAATAAAGGGGGTAAACGCAATCCAAAAAATCTAAATAATAAAACAAGTAAATTTTCACTACTAAAAGAAAACACATACTAACATAATAAAAAAGGGAAAATTAAAACAAAACAACACATGACCCCCTGGTCACAAGTTTCCCCTAACCAAATAATTCTAACACACACACAATTACATGTTGCCATGGTGAGCCTAACTGGATTCTTCTCGAATTACGATGTGGTTGATCTCCACTCCCCCGATATTGTTGTGAATCTAATATACCTACAAAACAGAGGATGCCTCTTTCGGCCTTGTGGCCGCACTAAAACATTCATGCCAAATATGCAATAAAATCTAAAATCAACTATGTAAGAATTAATATCATCTATGCAAACACGATATCAATTACAATTTCTAGCACATTTCTATTCCACATCCCATTCATGTCAAAACACTCATCACATTAATCCAATTATCAAGATCTACTCAATATGACTAAATATATCACATGTCGAATTACGGATAAATAACCATGTTAAAAGTATATCAATATTAACATCAAATGTCTCCAGTAGTCCATATGCATCATATAAGAATCAAATCAATAACATTTCAGTATCTCTGATATATACTAACATGTTATATCAAAAACTATAATATATCCATAAGTGCATACGACAAGATTTTAAACAATAATCAAAAAGGTATTGAAGGGAAGTGGGCACTACAAGATATGATTTTATTCAAAAATACAAGGATCATGGGATAATTTATTACACCAAGACATAGTTGTAAGGTAAGGGGATCTATTGTTTTTCGACCAACTCAAGGAAACCAGAGCTATTGTAAGCTCGAATACCTAGATAAAGAAAAGGTCTTCCCATAATGTATTCCACGTAGAGTAGATTTATGAAATTGTAAATGGGATGCAATTTGCAAAATGGAAATTAACGCCTCATATACAAAAATGAAACATCAGTCACAAATATGACCTTACCTTAATGTGTAGAAAGACCCGAATCACACAATAATGAGGTCGATTTGACATATTTTCACAAAGTCGAGCCATCTATTGAACAGAGCACCGTTTTATATGAACACCCACATCTGACCAAGGAAAATAATACAAGTGCTATCGTCTCCCCAATCAGGGGGAAGCCCATGTTTCCAGGGAAAAGTTTAAGAGCGGATTTGTACCATTTTCCACTGAATATCAAAAGAAGAATAATGCCAAGAATAAAGTGAGGATAAGGGAAAGAATAATGTACTCGAGATGAAACAAGGTATCCATTTTACTTTGATAGCTATCCATGGTCTCCGTTAAATCAAGTTCCTAGTATATGAATGAATGGCCCTAGCAATTTTATAGGAGGTATTCGGATGAATATGCAGATGGTATGCACAGAGATGTTACAGGGAGAACAAGCAACACTTCCTATGGGAATTTGTTTGTGAGATTTGGTGAGGTGATTTCACAAAACATTGTTTGAATGGAATAAGGTTGGAACCGTGTTGTGTCAGGAAGAAGATGCATCCCCACGAGTCCTCTCAATCCCAGGTTTGTTTTCCTCAACGGATGAGCCGATTTTCAAGAAAACAATGACCAGATTTCCTGTCCAATAGTTCACAGTTGTATCATCAGAAAAAACTCCATCTTCATGGTGTTTTGGTTGCATTCATATCCTATTCTAAGGTGCTTCAACAAACCCTTTCTGTGGACATTTTTGGCAACAATGATTATGCTTGATGGGTGTCCATTCCTATTTCTGAGCTCAAGTTTTGCACAGTTAGGAGGTTTCGGAAATGGGTGAGCTTGCCTTTGGCTGCTAAAATTCATTTTCTTGAAATTTTCTAATGCCCTTTCAACAAACCCATATTTTACATATCTTGTAGTCGTTGCAATCCAAGTGAGGCCATGTTTCTTTCAGGCATTTTGGCGAACAATTTACATGCCTTACGCATGCTTCCACAATCTACAGGGTAAATGGCGCACAAGGAAAATTCAGCAAAGGATAAGGATCCCTTTTTCCAAAATGCGCTCCGGCTATCCAATCTGCCGAAATTTCAACGTTGCCTTGGGTTTCCATGAGGTCCACGCATTAGATCCAAATAAAGTGCTTGTATTATTACGCAAGGA
Source organism: Taxus wallichiana var. yunnanensis (assembly GCA_018340775.1). NCBI lineage: Eukaryota > Viridiplantae > Streptophyta > Pinopsida > Cupressales > Taxaceae > Taxus > Taxus wallichiana. The sequence continues at coordinate 1,202,777 of CM031233.1, forward strand.
TAATGACAGTGCAGTGGCCACTTGCCACACTCCACCGCCCTCCATTAATCTCCTCTACCGTTTCAACGACTCTAATAAATTTTTTCCACCACCATTCTCTTTTATTTTATCCTTTTTAATATATATATATTTCATTTTCTAATATTTTATTTATTTCATTTTCTAATATTTTATTTATTTTTTTGTTTTATTCACGGGGAAACGAGTAAAGGGCATTATAGTTAGTTTTTACTTATATACATTCTATTGTAAGAAATTTTATATGTCATAAAAGTAAAATATTTATGTTTCTATGTCAAGATATTTTAGTTTATTTTAGATATATTTGAAGAAAATATTTAGGTTAGTTTTTACTTAATATAGAATCTATGTATGTTAATATTTTATGTGTGTTAGGGTAAAATATTTAGGTTATTTTTTACTTATATATAATCTATGCTAACATTTTTAGATGTACCGGGGTATATAATTTTTTTATTTATAATGAAAATTTAATACATGCAACTTTATATTCAATAATAAATACAAAATATATTTAGTTCATAACAAACATTAAAAATAAAAAACAAATATTCAAATAAACTAATTAAATAAATAATTATATTTAAAAATACAACTCAATATTTAACAACAAAATTATAAATATAGCTTATATATTCATCATAACAAATTTTAAAAATAAACATATAAATTAACATAGATATCTTAAATACATCTATCTAAAAGACACCAAGAGATATCAATCTCGAGGTGCCTATATTGGAATTCTGACATAAGTTAGATAGACACCTCGAGATTGATATTTCTCGATGTCTTTTATAGAGATGTAATTAAGATATATAGTATAGTCATTATCATCACAATGAAATTTCAATAAAAAGTATGACTTCACTCAACTTTCAATGACATGCGATAATTCTATTTTAATTTTTGATTAAAATTAAAATAGGAAAACTTAAATCGCACTATGTTCATCATACAACCTATTTAAATATTATCTCCAAATTAAAATTATATTGGGTGGCCCCCTCACTTTATGTAATAGCGGCTGAAGGGTTTGGTTATATGTTATCCCACATTGCTTCTCAAGGTTTGGTTAAAGGGATTTCTCTACCTACTTTGGCTCAACATCTCATCAATGGCCCTTTGTGTGGATGATTCTTTTGTCACACTCTTGGAAGAGGAGCAATATGTTCAAAATTCTTTCGATTGTTTGGATACTTTTTCTTTAGCTTCGGGCTCCTCTATTCAATGGATTAAAACCCATCATTATTGGTAGTCCCTTTCTCTCACCCCACTGGGTAATTTGGAAGGTATGCAATGCGGAGTGGATTTAACCGGGTATCTAGTTCAAGTTTCTTCGCTTACTCCCTTTTCTTTCTAGGTGACTTCTACTCAATTGTGGATTTATATGGTTCAAAGGGTTGAGCTTAAGATGGCTTTTTGGATCACCAAGCCTCTTTCCTTGGAAGGTATGTGTGAAATCTGATTTAAAGTGATGCCTGCTACTCATGTGTATTATTCTTCTTGTTGGGCTCCGTCTAATGATGCCTATGCTAAAATTGAGAAAATGTTGCGGGATTTTTGTGGGCTAACACTAAGGGGCATAAGGGGTTCCACATGGTGATATGGGACATTTTTTGTCCGCCTAAAAATCTTGGAGCCTTGGGTTGCTTAACGTAATTAAACTCCAAGGACGTCCTTTCTGTGTCAGGTTAATCTGTAGCCTGAAAGATAATGAGGCTTGGAATATTTTACTTCAGCATTGTAGTTGTTAAGGCTCTCCTTTGGGCATAAAATAATGGAAAAGGTCTGAATTTTCATTCCCTTAATATCTACCCCTGTTTCACTTAAGATTGTAGGTACTTTCATTGCACGAAAGAATTTGGAAAGCTTGGGAATGGCTAATTTGTTCCTCATTCAAAAGGGGGATGGGTTCGAGATATGAAGTGTATATTAACTACCACTCTAGTTTAGATGCATCGGTTTCGAGAGGGTTTGTAGTGCTCGTCTTGAACCCAAAAAAAAAGCTCATTTTTGTGGTGTATTTTGCACCAAGGGCTTCAAATTAGGAATTGACTCAAGCATACGGGGTCTTAACCCCATTTGCATGGTTTTCCATCAACCAGAGTCTATTAAGAACATTTTTTGTTTATCCCTCTAGCTCAGTCGGCTTGGAAAAGGATCCATACCCTATTTCATCCTTTTTCTCCAAAAACTTTACATGAAAAATAGTTCTCTTAGGGGGCTCGATCTTGCTCCCCTGTCATTTACAACAAATTTTGGCACATTTTTAGAATTGATATTCTTTTTCATCTTTGGAGGTATATAAATAATGTCATTTTAGATATCACAATGGATAAATATTTGTTTACTAATAAAGTGGTTGTCATTTCCATTGTTGTGCTAAAAATCAAACCCGGGACGAGAAATTTTAGTTGTAGGTTGAACACCTCCAATGCTTGCTTGATCATTGTGGTGTTGTCCCTGTCTTGATCGGTCTGGTACCCCAAATGCCCATGTCCGCCACCGCTTGCCGACTTGTCATCAATACCATCCTCTTCCTACTTGTGGTCAAGGAATCCCAGGATGTCTTTCTCGAAGGCGACGAAGCCCTAATCCTTATCATCGGTGGTCCCCTCGTTCTTGTCCTCTTTTCCCGCTCTTGGCGTGGTTTGGGTCACTTGGTTATTCTGGTGATGTTGGTTGGGATGTCTCTCAGCAGGGAAAGTTCCCACAGGTGGCCCTCTCGGCCACAATGGTCGTTTACTATGGATTTTGAGCAGCAACAATAGGATAGTGGGTGAAATCCCATCCCGACTTGGCTCGCCCTTTTCGTTCTAACTGGGGTGATAAACGGGACTGACCCTATGCCTCCTCCTCCACCCTCCATGTTTGCGGTTGTTGCCTAGCTTTGTGGGCTTCTTGTTTTGATCACCTTTTTTATTGATATTTGTGTTTTTATAGTGACTTTTGTTTTGGAATGAACTGGTCTCCTTCTCCGGACCTCTTTGGATCGATGTACTCTTGTATTACGATGTGTGACTTTTCCTCCCATTTTTGTGCTATTAACATTGTACATCTCTTATTACTTATATAAAATTGCAGTTTTCAATAAATTATATATATATATGCGAATGCGAATGCGGAGTTTTAGATAGGGGCCCGACGGCCTACTCTAGAGAGCTCCCTAGAGTTCTATATGGCACCGCCCTATCGGGTCTCGATTTTGCAGTCTGCAAGACCATATAGATCTGATCTATGGGTGATCAATCCGGATAATAGAGATATATATAGGGTGAAAATGTCTATATAAGAATTATTGTTTTTTACTTCATCTCTAGCTAGATATCTTTTTCCATAAATATATTTATACAAAAAATTGTGCTCCAAAAAATAAGTAGATTATTATTATTCTAAACAAATTATGTTTTCAAAAAAAAAGATCATCGGGGAAGATCCTCGGAATTCCAATGTTAGTATCCCTTTCAAGCCTTTCCCGTGGCCTCTCCATATTCCAGGCCTGCCATGGTTTCATACAGAGGCCGATTCAAAGTTTCCGGCAATTTCAATGCCACAAGACCACCCGCTACACCACACGCGCCGATCACCCCAAACGGCAGCGACGGATTTATGGCAGCCAATACGACCACCAGCGGTGCGAATATCGCGCCAATATTTCCCGCTACGCTTGTCATCCCCAACGCAGCATTCCGCAGAACCGTTGGAAACAGTTCCGCAGTGTATATATACAACAAATTATACGTCGCCGCCATGCCGAATATCCCCACCAAACCACACCCCAATTGCATTCGACTCAGAAATATATGCATGGAATTGGAACTTCCTTCCCCGCCGTTTAGTATTCCTGATATTACGCTGCCGGTGACGGCGCAGAGGCCGCTCAATAGCATCGTGGATACCAGCATGGCCAGGCGCCCCAATTTTTGCAACAGGATTGCCGTGATGGCATACGCCGGCATCTCGCATATTCCGTTGAGGAAGACGCTGATATATATGCTGGTGCTCAGATTTACGACGTTGAGGTTCAGGCCGTAGTATATAAGCGATGTGCCTAGCCAGATGATGAGCATCAGCACCATTCTGTTCCGTGTCACGGGTGATTTGAAGATGTCTAGGTGGCGCCCCGTCACCTGCTGAACAGGGTCCACGTCACCCTCGTCTCGTTCCTCATCGTCGTCGTCTTCCAGGGCCAGCGAGACGCCAGGTGGCAGCACGTTGCCGTTACGGGCGGTTATCGATCTCATCACGTCCATGGCTTCTTCCGTCCTTCCTTTCACCAGGTACCATCGCGGCGACTCAGAAATGAAGGGCAGAATGAAGATGATGTAGAGCAGGGTGGGAATCGAACTCGCGACGTAGAGGAGTCTCCAGGTGCTAATAAAGTAGGATATGATGGGAAGGATTGCAATGCCCAGCGAATAGAAATAGAAGGTCGACATGCCGACGGGGCCTCGCTTGGAGGGCCCCACGGGTTCCGTCGCCAGGACGAACGATGACAGGCCTAAGCCGCCGGTACTCACGCCCGTCAACAGACGGAGAATTAAATAAACCCATAAATTCGGTGACATCGCCGTCAACAAACCGAAGACGGCGTTCAAAATACATACCAAACGCAATACCCCTTTTCGCCCAAGTGAGGAGTCCGAGAGGTGCCCAAACACACCCGCACCTGCACATAAATTAGTATTATTATTCCTATTAATATTTTGAATTACTGTGCAAAGCAACTGATATATTCGTCCATTACTGACTTAAAACTTAATACATTAACTATAATTCATAATGTTTATTTTATTTTAAAATGACCTCTATTCTCTAATGGAGATGAAGTTTTAGTTAGACACCATTAATTATTATACCTTTGTCTAATTTTAATTATTTCATGTAAAAATCTGTGCATCTATATGTCAAAGGCGAATCAAATTATAATAGTGTCTTAGTTATTTTTTAACATAAATTGTCATTATGTTATTCATCTATTGGTGAAGTTGGATCGATTCTTGTTGAGTGTAAAGACTGCGATCATGTTTTTGGAATGAAATTGGTGGAATGAATACTCCTCGTCTCTTAACACTAGGCTTACAAAGGAAGATTGTAGGGATCAATTGTTACCAAGTGCAAAGGAAAAGATTGTACCTTGAACTAAGCCTAAGAATGTAGGTAATTCTATGCAAAGGCCAAGATTGTACCTTGAGGTAAATTTGGTGGAATGGGTGTCCCTCAATCCATAATACTAAGCAAAGGTGAAGATTGTGTCTCAAGAGTGAAATTGGCAGAGTGGGGAACATGCCCTAGAGGCAAATTTGTCAAAATGAATACCCCTCAGTGCTTCACACTAAACACATGCCAGAATCGTGCCTTAAGAAGAAATTTGGTAGAATAAGGATTGTGACCCAAAAATAAATTTGGAAAATTTGGAAGAACAAATACCCTTCTATCCTTTACCCTAAACATAGGCCAAGATCTCATCCTATCAATAAATTTAGCGGAATGACTACATTCTACTCCTTAATACTACACATCCAAGAAAGTAAGTTATTTTGTACACCAAATCAATATGAGAAAGATCGAAATGTTTATCCTTGATCATTTTTCCTTTTTTTCTCTCTTTTTTTTTCCTTTTGGCATAATTTCACTAAACCTTTACCTCGCACTTACCAATCAAGCGCCCAATAAAAATACAGATTGTGCGAGACCGACTATGTATTTTTGGTCGCAAATAAGCCCCCATTCTGAGACAGTTGAAATGTGATTTCCTCGCACCCACTCCCACGACGACCTCTCCATCGAACAAATTGATGCCGCAGTGCTGCAGGAATCGAACCCTGAACCTCCATTATTATTATTAGGGTTGCACCGCCACTCAGGCTGCTGGTCTGCAAAAATCATGACCATGTTATGAAGTGCCTCCAGCGTCCATGGAATACTCGCCAGTATAAAATGTCTCAACTGCCACCGCCCGAATTCTCCACTCCATTTCATTAACATGTTGTCTATCGTAATTCTCTTTTTCTCATTATTTTCTCCAAGAAATTTCTTTTCCAAACTCTTAACGCCATCGCTTTCCTTCATCTCTACCCCGAAATTTTTTTAAAATCTGAACGTTTAAGAAGTTTTACAGAAAAAAACAGTCGATCTGCAGAATGCACAACTGAACAAGATTATATACGTAAATTATATAACGTTGTCCACAGAAAGAATCGATGCGTATACATGATGTCTTCCCACTTGCAGATTTAATATGTGACCCCGCAAATGTTATTATTTTAAACCACGAAATAAACGCGCTTCCTTTTTTTCAATGTTATTAAAGTTATAATAAAAGGCGCTGTCTATCCTAAATGTCGGTGTGAATTTTTATTCTACATATATTTAAGTGCCATGTGAAATCGGAAAGTTTATAACGTGTTCATAAATAACTCGTTCAGATTTTGTCAAGGTGGCAGTTCAAAAACTTAATATGTGTTGGATATTTTCAAAAATGTCAGTCCACAAAATTTAAGATGTGTCCATTACTAAGTTGGAAATTACATTTGTTATGTGACTTGCTAGCATAGAGCTTACACTCCTTGATTTGTAATATATGTGAACTTATTGTATTGAATTAAATGTTCGAGTTTTGTGTTGTGTTAAGTTTTTTATTTTATTTTTATCAAATCTTAAAAAAGGGTTAAGAAAATTGTACTAGTTACATATGATTGGTTGTTAAATACACAATATTTATATATTGGTTTTCGATTTGTTCTCCAATTTAGGGTTTTATCTCGTTCAATACATATATGTCAAAAATATATTTTCTTGTGCATTTAGCCATGGGGTTCATTAGCTAGGCAATATCCTAGCATGTTCATTCATATTGGTAGACATTAGGGGATGAAATGGTTTAATTTACTACTATTTTGAATTAAGTATCGGGGATATGTTAGAGAGGTGGGCCAAAACATAGGTGGGGTTGATTTTAACATTAAACTAAAATATTTGACCCTTAGTTTTTAAAAGCTGAATACCATAAATTTGCAAAAGGAGTTTTGCCATGAAGTTAAATTATAATCTTTTGTTTTAATAAGGAAATCACAATTAGGAGATTCTTAACCAAGAAATAATAATATTGCAAAAAACTAGTATTGAGTATAAATTTCAACACAAATGATATTATTTCACCATCTTAATTATTTTAAGAACTATTGATAAATGAATAAAGTTTAACATTAACATAATTGATAATATGTCTTGAATGGATTCGAAATATATTTCTAGAGCAAAGGCATATTATGAAAATAATAATTGAGTGGAAAACATGATATATTTTCTATTTGATATATTAGGGTAGAAATAAAAAGGGGTAAATAAAATTGTAATGGAAAATTTGGTAAGTCAAGTATACGAAAAACATAGGGGTATTTTAATTCTAATAATATAATAGGAGGGGGTATTTTCAATTGAATAATTGGAGGTAAAAACTAACATTAAGTGTATTCTTTATTACCCTTGAACGAACATGTTATGCCATACTTTTACTAAGTGAACCCCCATGCATTTAATGAGACATCGAGGAGATGTACGTAAAGTTCTCGATAATTTGTGATAGAACCAGACAAAGTGATGGAGGTTTTTGAAGATTAGAGAGAAAAGATTGCATTTAAAAAAATCCGCTACATAAAAAAGGCTAAGCTAGAATAAAACAAATCACAAAATTATAGTCATCCCAATGATTTTAGTTACTATTACTTTTCCATTTAAATTAATGTAGAGCTCAATATTCCTCATTGATTGGACTTTCGTTTTAACAACTATTACTAATGAATACCTCCATATTCACATTATCATGTGATATTGTATCTCTACACCCTAATTTCCTAACTCTTAAATTATTTAAATATTGTATGGTTTAGAAAATGAGATTGGTTGTATATGCTTACATATGAAGTTGGGTCTCAAGATTGTCTTGGATTGGTTTTATGTTGCACTAAACAAGAGTTCATATAATTTGTAGGACATGTGAACATAACATTACATGAAACCTACTCCCTCTAATGAGTAAAAATTAAATATAAAATCCATTTCATTACGATTTGGAGGGATACAACATCTTATGGATCATAACTAAAGGTTAAAAAATGTAGAGGAACACATGCAAGAGTATTAAAATTGGGGCATAGGACTAACGAACAATCGACCCAAAGATTCTAATCAAGTTCAATCAACAATAAATGTATGATTCAATCCTAGAAAATCAAAATCAAAATCACTACAAGTGTTATTGCAAGGAAAAATCAATATAGTTTCAATGTATATCAATGTACCATAATAAATTTTTATTAAAATTTTGGCGTTGATAAACATTTTCCTCTCGTTTCCATCATTACTACGCATCATGCCTCAATGTTTATATCTTATAATAACTAAATTCTAGATCTCCCGCCATTGGTTAGCTATGTTAATGAATATCTCATATTAATATCAAAAACTTCATATTAAAGTTATTATTAGTTAAACATTATGCCAAATATTATAGACATGAAATTTCAATCGAAATAAATTCATAAAATCATAAAACATAGCATATAGAACATTTACATATATATTGAATATATTCAATGTCCATATATCAATATAAAAGGCATGTAAATAATCATAAATAATGAGGGGGAGAATAATATCTTATATAGTCCGTTTAAATCATGAGAAATTGATGTCGTACAAATTGATGTCCTAGTAAGGGACATCCCTCGAGATAGATATTATGTCCTCTCTTCCCCCCAACATTCATGCAATATCCTACATAATGCTAGTATACATTCACTATAAGTCTACATATTATTTCATAATTAAGATTATTTTTGTATTAGTACATGGGGGATATAATTCATGGGGATTATTATTTTTCAAGCTCATAGTGACTCATAGATTGCACATAGACTCAAAATTTACTAATATTATCATAGATTCTCACAAAGTTATAGTACATCCACATAATGTTTCAATTCTTTACATACACTTTTCTTCATGGGTAGAGTTTCATTATATACCTTGGTGCATTTCTTCTTGTAGAATTGTACATGACACACTATCTAGAAAACATCATGAATTCTCATAGTTTCACGTAATAGATAATAATATTTTTTAATGCCACACCCCACCTTGTATTTGACCGCATGATTCACAACTTTTTGTAATGCCACACACCACAAGGAGCTCCTCATAACATATTTTAGATGATCATAAAGTATCACATTCCTCATAACATTGTCACTTGATGCTTCCTTGCTTCATAAAAGCCACGTTACATGCTTCTATGTCCGTCAAAGTAACATCTAAGATTCACATCCAAATGTTAGCATATTTCTAGCATTTGGTATGCTATATGGCACACTCCACTCCTACACCATGTTAGAGAGTTTTTCAACATGCCATGTATGATGTGACAAGCTTCACTTGGCTAGGGAAGATAAATCATTATTTAGTTTTCACCTCTTGTAATTTTCATCCATTGTAAATCTCTCTTTTTCTAATCATATGTTTATAAATATATGATGTACATTGACTTTTTTATCAAGTAAAAATTGAGCATATGTGAATCTATAGATGCGAGATAACACACCCAAACACAATAATATATTATTAGCATTCCCTGAGTATTTAACATTCTAACACATAAGTAGCTATGAATTCTTCATTAAATTTAGTCAAATCAAGAAAATAAGCATTCCACCTTTTAATCACATGAACTTGCATTCTAAGTCTTACTAAATGTTGTACACATTTATAGTTTCCCTATTCTACATATTGAATAAAGGTTACTAAATATTCTTCATATCTAATTTCTTCCTTTGAGTATGTTTGTGAGAATAATATATTTAGTCTTTATTGAACATTTTATAATCCATAGATTGTAGTTGAGTATGTCGTTTTACTCCTTATAAGCATCTTTGACCCTATGGTGTAAATCATTAGTATCAAAGCATACCTCTTTTTGTATCAATGTAAACATTTGAGTGTAATGTGAAAAAGAATAAAAATAGTCCAATATGTTTCAAAATATCCAAAAATAACATTGTAGTAAGAGAAAAATGGATGACATGAAATAAGAAACTTGACATATCCTTAGACATGCAAAATTTCAATATAAAATCCAAAGAAACATTACACGATAAATTATTTGGAAAATTCCATGAGCTATTTATACAACTCAAGCCAATAGGTTCACCTTCCTTCTTGCATCTTGATCATAGGTGGTTACAAAATTAAATCCCCCTCACTTTCTAAGTGAATCTTAGTATCTAGAGGTTTTTTTGAAGGAAATATAAATGCTACAAATTTAAATAAAAATATTCACACAAAAAAGGCCTACTTATCTTTCAACAAATTCAATAACAAAGCAAATATTAAGTTTGCATCACTGAAGATGTCAATTTTAGTAGCCCACTAGTGGGAAGCATTAACTATGCACTACAAAAATTATTTTTATCCTCTTACGACATATTTGATAATATAGGGGGTGAAAGGGTGAATTTTTAGCACTTTACAAAAGGAGTTATACCTCCTTGAGCAATAAGATCTTGATTAAATGAAGTTCTAGTAGTTACACTAGTGTAAAGTGTAGTCAAATATTAAGCAGATTTCTAATGAGTTTTATATGTTGTCAAAAAAAAAAACTTAAGACGATGAAGTATGCTAGTGAAATATCACCTTATATTAATGAAAATTTTGAGTTTTTGACATCTAAATATCTAAAGAAATTGTACCGATAAATCATTGAGATTTAATCAAAGGAATATATGGAGTGTTTCCTTACTCGGACACTGTCATGCGTAAGAGATGTCTAATGTAAAAAAACCATCACATGAACCTTTGCATGAGTTAAAAACACATAGCAAAGGAAGAGCAACTTCAATAAAATTATATGCAAAACCAAAAGGGTCAAATTCCTTCTTAGTTCTACCTTAGATAAAGAAAACATTAATCATATGAAAAGTGGTGCCATCAATATGGTCTGTAAATTGTAGAAATAATTTATTACGTAATCAATATCATGTCCCGTACTCATAAATGACACTCATTATTGGTACCGGTATTCATAAATGATTGTAAGGACGAGATAAGGTTTTCTATCCACGGATGATGCTGGTAAGGTGGTTTATTAAACTACTAAGTAGATCTGCAAGGCATTTGATAGTGATGCATAGCGTACAATGAAGACGCTAAAGTGTACAATATAAAAGTTGCTTTAACCCAAACTAAAATATGAATAAATAGTGAATATTATAGTTCAAAGATATAAAGACTAATGTTCAATCAAAATTTATGAATAAGTATGGTGACATTAATATCTCTTTGAACATATAAATATAATAATTATATATTATTAAATCAAGAAGAATCCAAATTGTAACAGTATACAAGAACCATATGTTTATCTTATTTGGGTAAATGTAATGCCCACACTTTACACACATAAATACAACAATAAAAATACTAGAATAATTTTTTTTGTTACTTACATTGCTCACTACACAACACCACAAGGGCTCCAAGTAGAGAAACTCAACAACACATAAGACACTTACATAAACATGAACCCACTCATACAATAGGATAACATAGGGTACCCATCAATGTCATACTCAAATGACATAAACCAGGACAATGACCCAATTACAATAAGAAACACCGGGTAGGCATACTCCACGACATGGCTTTTTTATGGTTTACATCTTCATTACATTTAGGTTTCCATTGTATGACCTTATAGTTTTCAAGAGAATTAAACACATAAGGTTTAAAATTTCCTACTTTACAATCTTCAATTACTTTTCTTTGTAGGGCAATAGTCTTTAAAGGAGAATGCATGATTGATTCCTTTATCGAATCCCATTAACTATCCATAGATCATTTGTTAATTAAAGTCAATTTTAAGCAACTATGAGTCTCCCAATAACTCATTCTTACGTTAAAGATTTGTTTCTCATGTTATGGTTGTTTTAGTTCCAAATTTAGTTTGAGTCAATTTAGCATTTACACGTCATAATTTTTATTTTTAGTGGACTCTATATTGGCTCAAATGCCTAGTCCCACCAAGAACAATTTGTATCCATTCTTAACAAAAATTCAATGCTTAATTCAACCATAAGGACTTCAAGTGAAATTTTGTTCCTAAACCATTATCACATATACTCTTTTTTCATCTTGTTTACATTGTTTCTTAGGTCTCTTATTGGCATCACTTTAACAAAAAGAGTTACGAAAGTACTTGTCTAACATTTTTAAGAAGTACATGATTGGAAGCATTACAACTACACATGAACCACAAGTGATTTGTTTCTGGTAAGATCCCATGTTTCCACATTTCACGATTCCGCATGTGAAATTTATTTTATTCTTAATGTCATAAAAGTGCATAACAAGGGATTACGGGACCAAGTTTTTAGTTTCTGGTTTCTCTTAAGTCAACAAATTTCAAATTAATTTAATTTGCAAAGAGTTAGTTACAATTTTCTACCCACAATTTAACCTCCTTATCAATTGAGGTTTAGTTTAATTCCAATATGCACTTAGGGCTCTACGCCCCTATTATAGATCAAATTAACGCGTGAAACCATATTTACCCTATAAAGCCTCCATAAAAGACCACAGCACTATATTATCACTAGTCAAGGTAACACATTTATCTATGAAGAACTAAAGAGATCATTAACAAGAGTTTAAGTCATAGTACAACTATTTCACTAGCTCCATTTGTGTCATCTGGATCCCACAAGGAATTCATTCGATGATGAAGTTAATTTCTAGATCTAACTTCGTAAGACTTGGTAGTCCACTAGGATACTAAGGAAGTGTTAGTTCTACTTACTCCAGAAAAGTTTGACCATGTCATTCTAACCGTCGGGTTCACGATGATGTCACTAAGCATATCAGCTATGACGATAACACAAACTTGGGCTCTTACTTATTTAAGCTAAAAGGTGTTATCAAGCATATATATATATATATATATATATATATATATATATATGACCCATACAATTATCCAATCATGTTTTCTCTTGGTTGCGTATTCTCCTATAACCCCGCATTGTTAATACAAAATATATATATAAATAAAACATATGAGTATATATAAATATCCCCACAACCTATGAATAATCAGATGTAAGAAAACAAATTGGGGCAAACAATGTCATAACCCAACCAGGGTAGATCTCCCCTTTTACACAAAAATAATACAAAAAAAAATGGAGTTGAACATACCATCCATAGCTTTCATGGCCTCCATCTTCAACTTGCAAAAGAGGAAATGTGCAAATGAATAGAATAGGGCAAGAAAAAGAAAAAAAGGGAAGCTCATAAGGATTTTTAGGGCTTTTAGTCTAACCTAAGATCAAGGCTCTAATAGGTTTAATCAAAGGGTTGAAAATGAATCCTACAACTTTTTAAGTTATGGCTTTTTGTGGGAAGGGGTAATTTTTTTTAAAGTAAAAAGGGTGTGGGTATTAGGTGAGTGGGGCCACATAATGGGTTAGGGAATGTTGGAACTTTATACCCTTTTTATTGGGGGCAACTAAATAATTAAATGAGATTTGAATATAAAGGCTCATTTAAATAAATGATTTTGTGATTGTTGTGATTGAATAAATTGAGTTTTTTAAAGGGGATTAATTAGGCAAAAAAATTTAAATAAAGTAATGGAACTTGGTAAGAATAATTAAACCGTAAGACCTGATTGGGAATAAATTAATAATATATTTTTTTAATTCGACTACCACAAGATTGTGTAGAAATTTTAATCTGGAATTAACTAAATCATGACTAATGTTTACCCTTCCAACCTTCTAAACAAAAAAAAAAATCCACAAATTTTTTCCTAATAAATTAATGGGTTTTGATATGGTTTTGAGCGTTAAAATTCTCGGGTGTTACATACAATTATATAATATATGAAAATAACGAGGAGACATGAATTAGAAACTATGAAATAGAACAATAAAAGACACATAATAGTGTAAATGATTCCATGAATTAGTAAGTTGATTGGGTGGAAAAAATTCCAACAGGTGTAATTGTTATGGTGAAATCACAACACCCCTGATTTCTGCAAGTGAATGGTTGAGGTAGTCAATGTGATTCTTCAAACATGGATTTATCCCAAAGTGTGGGACTTTACAATCGGGATAACCCTCCGAAAGAAGGTCGGCTTCTGTCATATCCTAGTGCCAACTACTCCAAAGTGCAGAGAGTTGCAGATATAACCCTAATCTAATATTTCCAAGGAGACAAAGATAGAGAAAATGCATGAAAATAAAACCTACTCTAAGGGAAGGTGATGCACCAAGAAGGAGTGTTAGACAACCTACACAATAAACACAACACAACTAGAATCTTGCAATGAAAACACAGTAGTGCACAGTAATTTGCATGTGATGAAAGACCAGAAGAGCTACAAAAACACAAAAGGGTGTTTAGAACATCCATGAATTTGTTTATATTTCTCCCGAAATTGATACAATACACCACACTCAAGCTCAAAGGCACATATTTTGCATTACAATGTCCAGTAGGGAGGTTTGAAATCTCCACAAAATCTCTTACAGAAGAATAATAAGGGAGGGGCATATCTTATTGTTAGGAATTAGAGAACAAATATGTGGAAACAATTCCTCAAACCACAGCAGTAGGAAACTATATAGCAAAATTATACTTGCAGAAATATAACAACATAAATGAATAATGCACAAAAGAAGACAAGACAAGATTTAATGTGGTTCACCCAATGTGGGTTTACGTCACCAAGAACTTTCTTAGATTTTATTATCAACAAGAGTAAAACAAGTCTCACAAAAAGTCTTCTCTCGGTTATGAACTCATAACAAGAATTCCAAAGATGTTAAACCACATCTAAACCATAATTGACACTCAATTTCTTAACCTTGATCAATCTTGATCACCTCTTGATCATTAAGACTCAAGACCTCTTGAACACTCAAGATATCTTCAAGATACCATAACACCTCTATTTATAGGATTACAATCCTTTTAGAAGCCCTAAAGTGACCTAGAAGTTTGAAAGTTGTGATCTTTCAACTTCCCATGTGACTGAAAAAGCATCCTGACGTTAATGACCAATTAACAACATGTTAATAGCAATGGCACAACAACGTCACAAAGAAACAAGCGCATGATGCTCCACGAAGTCTCCAAACTTAACCATTTGAGCTCCAACACTTCAACACTAATTCAAGAAGACCAAAAATAGGCTCAGTGAGCCCGACATAGACAAGGTGTCCAACCTTTTGAAATGAGCCCCTCCTTACAATATATAGGAAGAATGAGAGAAGGGAGAGAGAAGGAATTCAAAATCTTGCTTCAACCACCCAAAAATGCATTAAAATCACCTGCAACAATGATGGGTTCCATTGCAAACCCATACCTCCATGTACTTTCCTTGTTGGGGAAGAAAGGAAGCCCATACCTTCATCATTTGGGTAGGTGAGAAATCTGGAACATTCCTCTAAAATGGTGGACTGTATTTCCTCATTTTGAAATACTTAGTCTTACTAAAATTAAGAAATCCACTTGCATTTGTTTAGAGGACATAAAGAGCTTTCAAAAAGTCCTATTTTGTGCAAATCTGAGCTCAGTCAAAATTTATGGCCATCTGAAGATGAGGGTGCCATTCTGCAATAAATGTGGATGGTTAATCTTCCTTTGTTTCAGACTCCGACCATGCATTGCACCTTCCAAAATCTAAAATTTCAGAATTTCAAGATTCGGAGCTTGGGCATTTCCACTTGAGAGGTTGTTGTCTATTCATTTGGTTGAGTTCATAAAACCTCTAAAATTACAAAACCCTGAAGTCTCAAATTCGAACTTTGAGTTTGAAGCTCAAGCTATGATTTGTATACTTGGAGCTTTAATGTTTTGAAATTCCAAAAAAGTCTGAAATTTGGACTTGAGGTCTTGGACCTTTATGTTTTCGAGGTTGGGTTTGAGATTTTGGGGTTGGGTTTTGGGTTTTCGAGGGTTTGGGTTTCATTCATCCGCCTTTGGCACATGAAACCTCTCGAAATCTCAAAGCTCGAACTCTAAATTTTGGACTTCGTGTTTGAGCTAGGACTTCTCCAATAAATTTGAGCTTCGAAGTTCTTGCGACGTTGACCCCAAAGGGATTTGACCCCGAAAACCCCTCGAGCCCTTTCAGACTTTAGACTTTCATGATTTTGGCTTATTTTTGTGTTTTGCATGGCGAGAACTCCGAATCACTCAATCCCCGAAGTCTAAAAATTTCAAACTTCGGGCCTTTGTGTTTTCCAAATTGCTTACTCGACTCAAGCTTGAGCCTTCATTCCTCCCTCACTTGGCTAACATGACCCCCAACTTCGGTGAGTCCCTTTTGATGTCTCCTCCATAGCTCGACCATTTTTTTCACTGTTGAATCCTCGTTCCTTTATCTCAACGATTCATTACTAACCCGAGCCCAACCCCCTATGATCATTTTGTGTCATTCTCCGCTGATCTGAACCTTGACTTGCCAATGCGAGCTCCCATGGCCAAATCGATCCTTCCATTTCTCCATGCAAGTCATGTTCATCCAATTTCACCGAGAGGCAAAATCGGATAATAGTAATCATGTAGAGCCCTTTGTATACTACATTATGATCATGTACCATGAGGAATTAATGCGAAATAGAACATATGATATATTATTTATCAAACCATGTGACAAAAAGCATATGTAAAGTAGAAACTTGTAAATCAAATCATTCTTAGGTCTAGATTTTGTATTTATGGAATATTTGAATGTTTTTTGTAATTTTGGAAATAGAATGATATTTTGTATATTTGAAAAATATTCATTGTTATGATGGTCTTGAAATTGTTTTATCTAAGATTAATTTAAATGGAGGAGGAGGGTTAGGAATTGTGCTCGAGTAACTAGATATGATAAATGTATGTTCATGACCTTGAATAAGATCCTCTATCGAGTACAAGGATGTCAAGATAAATGAAAATGTGTAGAATGAACCTTTGAGAGGGTTTGTGCCTTGATTAGGTTCCACATATAAAAGTAGATTTTGTAGGGTCTTTAGATCTTAGGTTGTAGGATAGATTTATTTGTCTTGAATGAGCTAGGAAAATCCATTTAATTAAATTTGATGGGTTTTGATTGTGATTTCTATTGAAGGATTGATAGTACAACATTGCTAGTTATCAAATTATGAAAAAATTGAGTATGTTCGGTGAGTATATGTGGCTTAAATATTTCTTCACAAGGAGTAATATGAATATTAACAATCATAAGTGGAAAAGAAGACTAATAAGGGATTCCTAAAACTTGAAAGCTTGAAAATTTTATTGCAATTAGTATACTTGACATAATAAAGCATTATAGTAGAAGTAATATCATAGACCTTATGAACCCAATGGCACCATGTTAGCATGTTGCATGTCCTAATACTTTCAAGAATTAAGAACGGTCTATTTAGAGTAGTTGTGTCCCCTTGAATGGGTAGTGTAATATATCCAATAGATCCATAAGTAGCTAGAGAAGTAGGTTGCAGGTGTTGCTTATTATATGTAGGGTTTTATATATTAACAAATGTCAAAATACATAGTTGTTAAAACCACCATTGCCAATTGTAACATTAAAAATATACTATTGATTTATATAAGCTTGGATGTATAGTGTGTTTTCAAACAAAGCATTGTCCAAAATTTCACTTTCACTAAATGTAATAGTAGGTTATGAAAGTGGAAGCAGTAGTGATAACTTAAATGAGGGAATCCATCAGATGATTATATGTTGGTAGAGGAGGATGCATATTGCATGCATGATGAACCTCATAATTGTCTTTACGCTTTATCATATATTGAGGTAATGGATCATTGAAAAAAATTAGACTTGCATTCTCATTGATTTGGTGCAACTTAGGCTACATGCTTGATTTGTCTCAATTTCAATTTGTTTGATTATTGGTGATATATTGAATGATATGATTTATCTTGAAACATCACTTTGTAGAATGGCCTATATAGTGATGATAGTCACAATACACATTTGCGTCAAATGATCCTGATTGAGGCTTGTTCACATCAACCTCTATAAGAAAAGGGAAAGACATCAGTTTACACTCAAGCAAGCATGTAATGTGATGGTAGTTGTGTGAATTTCTTCTTAAGAAATACTTGCAAATAAAGTTTAGTTGGTTGAGATATAACATTGAATTTTATTTTTGCTTCATTTTTTTGGTACGAAGATGTAGATTTTAAATCTTGTTTACTTAAAATCTTGGTATTGAGTGTAGACATTGAGAACATATTAATTTTTTTCATTTCTTTAAGCTTGACTTCTCGATCCTTTAGTGTATGATATAATTTATTGAAAGATCAAAAGTTTTAAAACATGACAAACTCCTGTAATGGTGTTACAAAAATTTGGGTTAATAGATACTAAACCTCATTATTCATAAGTGGATTATTTATTTAGTAAGCATCGTCTTGTAACATAACAAATAAAAAAACTCGACTGTGCTTGCAATCGTTCCGTCCTTCATTTCATAAAAAAACATCGCGGCGACTCGGAAATTAAGGGCAGAACGAAGATGACGTAGAGCAGGGAGGGATTCGAACTCGCGACGTACAGGAGTCTCCAGGTCGTAATAATGTAGGGAATCGAATCGAAATCCAGAAGTTTATAATCTATTCAGAAATGCATGTTCAAAAATAATTTGTTCAGATTTTTGAAGGTGGCAGACAAAGATATCTTTGACCATGCTATTAAAACTATTAGATAATGAAGGGCAATTTAAGAACTTAATATGTTATGCATATTTAAACGTAGCGGTAGGGTCAGAATTTATGATACTTTTATGTGGGTACTGTTTAGGCAGATGGACTAGTGAATGATTCTTAATTTCAATACATGATTCTTTAATTGCTCTGGTGTTTAATGTTATTGACTTCTTTGTCTCTTGTTTGATAGTGGCTTTTTTGTTCCTTATTTTTTTATTTTTTTAATATGTGTTTGTTTGTATGTTAATATGGTCTTAATTTGAATTCTACTCTTTAATAATTATGATAGTTCATTGTAGTTTTAAACGTGCTCATGAATATTGAAAGAATATTCATATTGAAATATTATATTCAAATGAAAGAGCTTGTTTATTTCATCCTTTTATCAAGAAGTTGTTTCAAGCATATAGAATCTACTAGTTGTTTCCACAAATTGAAAAGATAATATATTGGATATTAATCCTTCGTATATAAAATATTGTTTATATCAAAAATACAATTATTGTGAGAGTTGTAAGTATAAATGCGAGGAAGAGTTTTTAGGGATTTAGATAATTCCTATCTCCTTAATTCATAGAATTCACAAGTTATATATGTGATCTTCTCTTGTTGAATTAATTGTGTTTTCTATTATGTTAACATTTTCATTCTCTAACCAAATCTTGCAAAAAGGGTTGATACAATTACACTCCATAAGATGCATTGTCAAATGCACAATACTTATTTGTAGATATCTTATTTGTTCTACAAACTAGGTCCCTCATGATAAATATTAAGGAATATCTTCTTTTCTCTGGTTTAGCACATATATGTCAAAAAGCATATTTGTTTTCCTTATGCATCTAGAAAACTTAGATTAAGGTCTAAGCTAAGTATCTAAAGTTCTCCATGGTTTGTAATGAGAACTAGAAAATTGATGGATGTTTATCAAGATTAGGGAGCAAAGATCACATTGAAACAAGTTATCCTTCCTCAGTAAACCCTAGGCTATAATAATAGAAATCACCAAATTATAGCGACCCTAATCATTCTATTTGTTATTACTTTTCCATTTATGAGCATAGAGCTCAATATTCCTCATTGATTGGACTTTATTTTTAACACCGATTCACGATGACTACCTCTATATTCACATTATTGTGTTGTAATGTATATCTACATCCCAATTTCCTAACTCCTAAATGTTTTAAATGTTTTTATGCTTTAGAAAATTCCCTTGATTGTATATGCTTTCCTCTCATCTAAGGTTAGTGGTATCAAGAAAAATCTTAGGTTAGTTTCATTTCATACCTAAAAATAACATAAAACTTAAATCATTAAAATTCTTTTATACATCTTATGGATCATAACTAAAGAATAAAAAAACCACAAAAGAAACACGTGTATGAGTATGAAAACTAAGGAACAATTGACCCAAACATTCTAATCAATTCCTATCAACCTAAAATTCATATCTCAATCCAATTAAAAATACAAGCACTACAAGTGGTATTTGATGGGCGCTGCAAAGAAGAATGTATTGCTATGTTTAAAATAATACAGTGCACGCCTTTATATAGGCCGATGAGGAGCGCCGTGAGGGAAAACAGTTATACAACTGTCTTATAACAAATACTAACAAATGTATTAATTATCTAACATTCCCCCCCTTAATACATTGCTCTTACAAATGTACCCCCTAAATAAATCAAACTTCACCTTGCCGAGAGGCTTGGTGAGAATATCTACAATCTGAGAATCAGTAGGGCAGTACTGGAGCTGAATTTGGTGGTTCAAGACCTGTTCACGAATGTAGTGACATTCGACCTCAATATGCTTTGTTCGTTCATGGAAAAGCAGGATTCTTCACAAGCTTGACACACCTTGATTGTCGCAGTGAATGATGGGAGGTTTCTCTTGGGAATCCCTATATTCTGCAAGAATGTGACGTAACCAAATTGCTTCGCACATGCTCCTCGTGCAGCGCGGTATTCAGCCTCAGTGGATGAGAGAGCAACAACAGTTTGCTTCTTGCTGATCCACGAGATAGGTCTAGATCCGAGATGAAAAACATATCCTGAAGTGGATTTCCTGTCATCAACGGATCTGCATAGTCGAGTCTGTATATCCTGTAAGAAGAAGCTGAGTGTTCTTCGATACTCAGAGACAAAGTCAAGCTGTACCTCGGACATATCTCAACACATGCTTTGCTTTATCCGATGACATTTCTTGGCTCTGCATAAATCGGCGAGATAGCTCACGCAAAGCAAAGCAAATCCGATGCAGTATAAGTCAAGTAAATGAGACTCCCCACAAGCTGCCTGTAGTGAGTGCCATCTACCTGTGGTGAATCCTGGAATCT
This sequence comes from Taxus wallichiana var. yunnanensis, assembly GCA_018340775.1. NCBI lineage: Eukaryota > Viridiplantae > Streptophyta > Pinopsida > Cupressales > Taxaceae > Taxus > Taxus wallichiana. Next base: position 1,223,928 of record CM031233.1, read on the forward strand.
AGATAATTGCAAACCTTTTTCCATAGGTGTGGACATTGGTTTACAATCTGACATCCCATACTTTTCCAGGAGTGTCTTGGCATATTTCATCTGGGAGACGAAGATATGATTCTTCTTCTGCCATATCTCTAAGCCAAGACAGTAGTGAAGTAGCCCCAAATCGGTCATGTCGAAGGATTTCTTCAGATCATTCTTTACATCATCTACAAGATTGTCAGAACTTCCTGTGATCACAAGATCATCTACGTACAAAACCAGAATGACAATCTCTATTCCTACCTTCTTGATATACAAATTTGTATCTGAGGGGCTACGAGTGAATCCATTTTGCAATAGGTGATCATCAATTTTTATATACCATGCCCTAGGTGCTTGTTTAAGTCCATAAAGAGACTTTATCAGATGACATACCTTGTGTGGTTGATGCTCGTCTACAAACCCTTCAGGTTGGGCCATGTACACTTCTTCTTGTAGATCACCATTTAGAAAAGCACTCTTGACATCCATCTGCTGAAGTTTCCATCCATTTTTGTCTTTGCCGGTGCACATACAACTCGATGGTTTTGATCTTCGCGGTGGGTGCAAAGGTCTCGTCATAGTCAATTCCTTCTTCTTTGAGCATAACCCTTTCTGCAACAAGTCGTGCTTTGTGTTTGTCGATTGAACCATCGCCTTATATTTTGTTTTGAAAATCCATTTGCAGCCAATGGATTTCTTACGGAGAAGCGGATCGACAAGTTCCCACGTCGATTCGAATCGGGAATCATACTCGGCATCCATAGCCTTTGTTTCCACTTGTGGTTGGTCTAATGCCTCACGAACAGTGTCAGGTTCGGTGCTCTCAACAATTGAACTCATGAGTGCAAAATTTACCTCATGTCTAGCTTGACTTCGTGTTCTAACTCCCGTAGAAGTACCAGGAAGTGAGTTCAGGTGTGCATCCCTGATAGTACTCTGGACCCATTTCAGACGTTGGCGCTGCTGATGTGAAGATGTGTTTTCCGGTGTGCGAGATCAACGAACAAGTCTCCACTCGGCTCTTCTTCTCTCGAGAAGAATCATCTTGCTCATCATCACGGATGTGTGAGCAATTATGTGACGAGGTCGAGTATTGGATCTCCATTGTGTGGCAAGGAGCAAAGGACGACTCATCACATACCACATCTCGACTCTCGTAGATCTTCTTCGTCTCGGGATCCATGAGACGATATGCCTTTGAGGTAGTACTATACCCCAAGAAAAGACATGGCGAGTGTCTTTGGATCGATCTTCTTCCTTCTCTTATACGGAACATGCATATATGCGGTCTGACCAAAAACTCTTAAATGATGAATAGAAGGTTTACGACAGTCCATACCTCTTAGGTGTCTTGTTGCAAGATCTTCGTGGGTGCCGGTTGAGTAAATATATTCTTGCTTTATGGGCCTTACGCCCAAAAGCGATCCTCAACTTGGCGGTTGAGAGCAGCATACAACGAGCCATCTCCATGACTTGATCTGTTGTGGCGCTCGGAAATCCCGTTACTGTGGGGCGTATAGGGAGCAGTCAAATGTTGCTGAATGCCATGCTGCTTTAGGTATGCTAAGAACTTCTTTGACACAAATTCCCCCCCTCGATCTGAGCGGAGGAGAAGAAGAGGCTTCCCAGACTGCCTGGTGGCTTGCTGGTAGAAGGTTTGGAAATTTGCAAGTGCCTCACTCTTCTTCCGAAGGAAATATACCCACATTTTCCATGAGTAATCATCAATGATGAGCTGAAAGTATGCAAAACCTTGAAAGCTAGCTGGCAGGGGTCCGCACAGATCGGTGTGAACGACCTGAAGATGCTCTGTAGAATGATAAGAGCTCTGTTTGAATGGACCTCTATGTTGTTTGCCCGCAAGACATCCTGAGCAAACAGGTAAGGAATGGGAGAGTGGAGGAAGCCCTCTTACCATTTCCTTCAGCACTGAGTTGATGCAGAGCCCGGCAGAAAGATGACCATATCGAAAGTGCCAAAGTGCAGTGGACTCTGCCGTTGATGTAGAGAGAGCAACGCTAGATGAAGTGACCGCATCCAGTGCAAATAGACGGCCCTTCAGAAATGCTTGAGCAATGACTGACTCTCCCTGGGAAATGATGCAGGACTTGACCCCTTTTTCAACAAAGAATTCAACCTGCATTCTATGGTTAAGAAGTTGACTTACAGACAAAAGATTTGAAGTCAAACCTGGAACATAGAGCACCTTTGTGAGTGTACATCTTCGTGTTCCAAGAGGAATGATGACATCACCAATCCTGCTCTGCAATATACTCTTGATTATCCTGCAATGGTGATCCGATCTCGAGTGGGCGGTCACTTAGGAGTATGGAACAACTTCTTGTTGCAGTCATGTGTTTCTTTGGCACTGAATCAATCAACTTGGACATCTTCGGCCGGGCTGAAGTGCGTGAGACTAGAACAATGTCGAATGAGTCGTATCGGTACCTCTTCATCGGAGGTGGCATCCTGCTGAGCAGCAATGTGGCCCTTCTGCCTCTGATTACGAGCATGCCATCGGGATTTCTTAGAATATCCTCGCCGAAGTGCTCTCTTCGCGAGAATTTCCATACTTGCGACCGTTATAATATGATTCATAGTCGTGTGCGTATCCGTGGAGCAAATGTGGCACCACCGATCCACCTTGTGATTATCTTTGCTTGCAGGGTGGCGTTGTGGTGGTTGTGGATGGCTCTTGCAGGATTACTTGCTTCGATTTTGAGGCTGATTGCCCTTTCGAGGCTTATGTTTTTGCCTCGTGATGAGAGCCTTGTCTTCGAAGGCTTCTTGTACATTTTGCATGGCTTCTTCCTGCTGGAGATAATTCACCAGGGTTGCAAAACTCACCTCCTGTTGAGTAATTGTCAACGTGGTGATCAGTGTCTGAAACCGTGAAGGAAGAGCTCGCAGGGTGAGCGGGACAAGCAACTTGTCGTCCCTTTGGTTCACCGAGTGCGAGAGAGTTACGCACGTAACTCGGCCCACACGCCGCAAGAAGGCTTCTACTGATTCGCCATCATGCATACTCATCGTATGAAGCTTTGTCTGAAGTTGTAACTTTGTCGTCAGATTCTTAGCTTCGTAGATGGTACACAATGTGCTCCATGCCTGAGAAGAAGCAGTTGCTTCCCGAATGTATGGCTGCACCTCATCAGAAAGACTGAGGGTGATGAGCATGAGTGCTTTCGCATCAGCCTTTTCATATTTTTCCAACAGATCATCGTACGTGGGAGGGCGTCTTTGCTAGAGACAATCCCCCAAAGATCTTCGAATTGAAGAATCATCCGCATTTTGGTTTTCCATGCGGCGAAATTTGGCCCTTTCAAGAGTTGGGCATCGGATAGCAATATTTTTGGAGCAGACATTTTCAAAAACTCAAAAATGTATCTTATTTATTTATTTATTTTTCAAAATGGCTACAATGCTTACTGAAGGAATCTGTCCCGAAGATGGGCTCTATAGGCTCGTGCAGTGAGACGCCGACGCTCCTGTGGGCGTTCTATTTCGCGTTCATCATCTGCATCATAACCACGTTCAAGTTCTGCACGAATCCGCCGTGCTTGACATCGAACGTCGAACCAAAAGTATTCCAATAGTCCTCGGCGCACAATCTCGTCAAAGAGAATGTTCCCAGTGTTGTGTAGCTCATTGACCAAGGCAAAGAACAGTCCAGTGGTGTCTTCGTTGTCATTCAATGCCCAAATATTTGGTGCATTGCTCGCGGTGCTTTGTGCATCAGAAATTTGAGACATACGCGCACACACCGAAAAAAATCAGTTGCTTCACGCTCCAAGACAAAGACACACGCTCGCTCGCAGCAGAGTTCACGGACGGAATCCGAATCTTCACGCACAAAGACCAAGAAATAAAGATCTTTCACGCTCCAGTTCCTTCAACTACTAATGTCCCTCCACTTCAACGCAGATCGCTTCTTGTTCACATGTGAGGGAGAGACGGTTATTCAACTGTCCACTAACAAATACTAACACACAAATACTAACAAATGTATTAATTTTCTAATAAAGATTTACAAGGAAACATCAATATAGTTTAGATATATATCAATGTACGATAATAAAATTTTAATATAATTTTGGCACCCCTAAAAAAATATATTATTTGAGTCCTTAATACACATTGTGCCTCAATAATTCTATCATACAAAAACAAAATTTTGGGTCTTCTACTATTGGTTAAATATGTTAACAAATATATCATATTAATATCCAAAAACTCATAGTATAGTTACTTATTAGTTAAACATTACATCAAATAATATAGAATTGAAATTTCCAATGAACTAAATTCATCATTTCATCAAAAATAACATACAAAATAATAATAAAATCATTGAAAATATTAGCGTGTCCCTACAATCACACACTCATAAGGGGAGAATAATCACCTTATATAGCCCTATTTAAATCATGTAATAAATTTATGGTGTAGAAATCAAGGTCCTAAAATGGGACATCACTCACGATCAAGATTGTGTCATCTCTCCCCCTCCATGAAAATATACTACATAATACTAGTATACATTCACTATAAATCAACATATTATTGCATAACTATGAATACATTTGTATACACATATGGGGTAATTGATTCATGTGAATCATGCAAAGATGCCTTATATTAGTTTGCATGACCATGTAAGATTAGTCAATTCTCTTGGTGAATCATAAAATGTTCATATACTTTGTAGTATCTTATTACTTATATTAGCATAGATTCTCAAAACTTATAGTACATCCCCATAATGTTTTATATCTTAACCAACACATTTTTCCAATTGTAGAGTTTCATTGTACTCTTAGTTCATGACACACACCAACTAAAAATTTCTCACTTCTCCTAGTTTCACAAAATATATCACATTATTTTCTAGTGTCACACGTCACCTTGAAGCTAATTTCATGATTCACAAATTGTAATGCCACATGTCATGTGGTATCTCCTCATAGGATACTTGATATGTTCATAGAGTATCACATGTTGCATGTGATTTCCTTATTTCATATCGTGTTACATGCTTCCACATTCATGCAAATAACATATAAGATTCACATCCAAATACTAGGACCTTTCTAGCATGAAATATTCTAGATGGCGCACTCTATTCCTACATCATGTTAGAGAATTTTCTAGCACGTCATGCATCACATGACAACATTCACTTAGCTAAGGAAGATAAATCATTATTTTTAGGTCGGAAGGCATACCCATTGGAGGCTCCCTTGTAGATTCTGAAATATGTTAGAAAATAGACGGATGTGATCGTTGGAGGAAGTTGCGTTTAAATATAACAGTATTCCTTCCTCCTTTGTTTTGACGCTTGCGATATAATTTTGGCGTGGATTGTCTTGTTTTTACTTTGAAATTAGATTCCTTCATCATTTTTTACGTACAACATATGCTAGCAGATGCCATGGATGCATAGGATCCAATCATAAGACATTGCAATCGATCAAGTCTCTCCTCAATGATGAGCTCCAAAGAAGGAAAACGTAATTGCTCTTATGGTGGCCCAACCCTCTCATTTCCAATAATCCTCGACCTCGAACTTAATCACCGGGGTGAAATGGGATTGATCCAAGCTGAAAACACATGAGGACATAGATGTCCTCATTGCATATTATTTGTAACAATTATGAATTGTTGTTCGAAGTTAAATCAGATTACAAAAGAAAGGAATGTCATTTATTGTAGAAAATGAAAACTTTATTCTTTCGTAGCATCTCAACAACGAGCACAAATCCTTCAAGAAACAAGACACCAAACTTGTCAAATCCTCTTGTTATGAAAAAATTACAACACCCTGAATGCTTGCAAGTGAATAATTTGGTAGTCAATGTGATTTGTCAAACATGGAGCTATCCCAAAGTGTGGGACTCTGCAAATGGGATATCTCTCTAGAGAAGGTCACTTCTTATTCCTAACCTAGTGCCAAACTACTCCAAAGTGTAGAGAATTGCTAATCTAACACTACTCTAATGCTTTCTCAAGGGGACAAGGATAGAAGGATTGCATGAAAATGAAATATACTCTAAGGGAAGGTGATGTACCAAGAAGGAATGTTGGATAACCTACATAATAAAGACAATACTTCTAAAATCTTGCAATGAAAATATAACAATGCACAATAACCTTGCATGCAATGAAAAGACTAGAAAAAATGCAATAAAACACAAAAGAGGGTTGCAAACATCCACAGATCTAATTTTATTACTCCAATGCATTTTAGGGTCAAAGGCACAAATTTGCATTACAGTGTTCAATAAGGATTTTGAAACTCTCTGATTTCTTATAGATAAGAAAGAAGGGAACGAAAATGCAAAGTGTGCAACCTTTAGAAATGAGCCCCTCCTTATAATTTATAGAAGAAAATTGAGAATGAGAGAGAAATTTCAGGTTTCCAAGGGTTGTGGGTGACCAATATACTTGGATCATCCCAAAGTGTGTTGCCCATGTCTTAGAAAGTACTTGACCCCCATTTTGAGAAAATATGCACCCATGCTCCATTAATAACTCCTTCACCTACCCCCTACTGTTCATTGTTCCTTAATTTAGGAGGTCTAAAACCTCTAAAATTTCACCTTGGATGATCTTAAGTTGTAGATCTCCTCTTTACCTTTCTAATGATTACAAGTTTGTAAAAAATGGATAACCAGAGCCCAAGATATGGCTCTCTAAGTATAAAGAGGTTTTTGTGGCCTTCTAGGTTGTCAGGCAATGAACATTTTTGGGCGAGATAGCTCGGTGAAATTATGTATCAAGCTCCCTCTTCTTTCACTCAAGGAAACCTTACATTTCCTGATTCCTACCTTAGGTGGGCTCTCGCGTTATCCCAACGAGCTCCATATTTTTTGAGCGAGTCCATCTATTCCACCATCGGGTCTTTGCATTGTGTGTTGGGACCCTCCCTCGAAACTCCCTGCTTCAAACTCCCACTACGTGTTGCATTAATGGCGAGCCTCGTGCAATAACCATGCCACATGTTGAGCCGAAACACAATGTTTTGCATTGGGTGGTGGATCCTTTTCTTCCAGATTGTTGTTTCAACAACTCCCAAAATCCTCTAGCTTATCATCCTTTATAACTCACTAAGATGGCTCCCACGTGCCCACCTCCAAAGTCTCTTCACATTTCCTGAGCTCCATCCTCGACACAACTTGGCATTTCATGCTCCAACCAACCTAACTCCCTCGAAATGGCTCATTAACCAATGCATACAGCAAGGGAATTATCTTGGGGTTTTAGAATTTTTGATATGTGGGATTTCAAAAATTCCACAAAGGCACCCATGACACTATTCAAGAAGTGAACAAGCTCAAAATCTCTTAAAATTTTTTCCCGAAACTCAAAAAATTCCCCATTAACCCCGAAACAAGGTTGACCAACCAATTTTTCGGGTTTTGGATTGTGACTTTTGGTTCAGACTTTTCACCCAAGTTTAGGCCAGACACTATTCATTCATGCACTTAAAACCCAGAATCTTCAATTGTCTAAAGTTTGAATTTCAAACTTCGACTTTACATTTCATCCTCCCACCATGAGCCCTTCACCATTATGCCTTCATGATGTGTCATCCAACTCGCGAGCTTTTGTGTCGAATTAGCTCAGGGCTCCCTAGTACTTTCATTGGCTCATTTGAACCTTACATGCCCGTGTTCAAGCTCCCTCTCAAGCCTTCCACTTATCCTCGAAGCTGGTCCGAGCTCTCCTAATGAGCCATGACCGAATTTCCCCTCGAGTTCCCTTGCTCAATAGTTAAGCTCCTACATGTAGCTCACCTCGGTGGGATACTCATTGTGCCATGAGTTGGCAGCTTTCAATATTCCTCGCATTCGGCCTCAATCTAAGTCTTGCTTTTCCTATGAAGCTATCAAGATTCTCCCTTTCCTTCATGGCCAATGTGCTTCATGGCCTCTAGTTCAACCCTCTCGAGTTTCCATTCCATCATGCATCGGACCCTGTCTTGGCAATGAGCTGCTCACCAATGCCTTACGAGCTATTCATTTTCATTGGCTTGGGCCCTTGCGACTTCAACCAATCTCCCACCTCAACTTGGCCTTACTTGAGTTTCCTTACCTAAGAACTTCTCAAGACACCTCTCACTTTTCACATTCCTCATTGGCCCCGACTTGAATTTTCCATCCACTTCAAATCTCGCTACGGTGGGCTCCTCATTATTTCATCCGAGTTGTTATTTTTGTTGGTATATTTCTCGAGCTAACTCATGTAACTTTTTGGCTTGGTCATGGACCGAGTCACCTCAATGTTTCGAGCCCCTACAACTTGGCGACATGGCTCACCTAACCACAAGCCAACCTCTCTCCCCATTCGTTTGAATCACCTCGGCCTTTTCATTCTCTCAAGGACCCCACCAAGTTCTCCATAGTTTCCCGGCCACTTAAGCCTCTCGTGTCAACTCGCTACGGCGAGTTCCTCCCCACCTACCACCACACGTCACACTCAAGTCATTCAACGCATAAGCCCTATGAGGATCTCGCCTCTCAAATCACACATGATACACCTTGTTTCGTGAACTAACTCATCGAGCCCTCTAACAAGCTCATTGTGGCCTTTGCCTATGTAACACAACCAACTCGCCGAGCAATTCGGCGAGCTATTTTCTAGCTCGATAGCCTCCCTAAGACTCATTTTTCCATTTTTACATTTCTTGGATTTCTTATGAATTTTCTTAGACTAGGAAGTTAAAGGAGAAGCAATAGGGTGTCCGGAGACATTTTTCACTTTTTCACTTATTCACCTATTTTGGTCGGGTGTGGGCCCACACTTCTTCATTTTTAACTAGACTCTCAAAGTTCAAAACCCAGAAGAGGAAAAAATCTTCCGATGATCCTAACACTCCCAAAACACTAAGATTGCTCCTGAAAACCACTTGAATTTTCCTGCAAACCTCAATCTCACCCTTAGGTGCCTTATCTCGTGCTTGGGTCTTGCCTACCCTTGTTGTCCATTTTGCCCAGGGAAAATGGATAACACCACTTCAATGATACCCAATGAGGTTGGTTTTCAATTGTATAATGAGATTGAAAAACCCAATGTATAAATAAATAACTTTCTATAGTGTCTTATATGTCATAGGCACTCCCAAACAGATTGGGGTTGGTGGGTTGATGCTAGAAAGAAATTCAAATTTTATGCTACACACATGTAGAGAATACTTTAAGTCGGTGTTGGATACACAATCAAGTATAGATGAACAGATAAAGTCATACTTTGAGTGTGTTTAGAGGTTTAGGAGAGACATGGAAGCATCAAATGCACTAGATTTTTCTTTCAAAGGAGATGTCAATGAGACAACCACCACCCGCATGTGTCCTTGGTTTAGTGCGAGTAAAAGACGTCACCACGATGCGACTAAGAGGCCAGCCATTGTAGAATATTTGAAAAATCCCATTGAAAGAGTACAAATGCTTCAAATTTCCTGACGGCAATCATGCAAAGAGGAGAGAAATGCAACAAGGGGAACCTATAGGTAAAACATTGAATTATTGGTGTGAATGTGAATTTGTAAGAAAATTTAATTTTGAGGAAAATACTAACATAATGATCATTTATTTTGTAGGTGGTTTGAATACAGATGAAACATATCCACGTCGTCGCTTATCTTTCAACAACTTAGTGTTTGCGCAAAGTGAGTATTGAATGTCCTTAATTTCACTACATTCCTTTATTATATGTACAGTACAAAGCCATTAATATTTTTTCTAATTTGTAATGTTATGTGTTACATATGCAAAGCAGATATGCAGAGAGATGTATCATACGAAAGAGCAAGTTGAGTTGTGGAAAGTAAATGTATGGAATGTAGAGTAGGCCTATCTTAGAATTCTAAACATTTAAAATTCATGTATATGAGATTGTAGATATGATTTTCATACCATGCTCTAGGGGTTGGTTACAACCCATATAAATACATTCCTTTTGATGATTCTAAGAGTATTTAAATTATGTGTTTTTTAGGTCTTAGCCAATCTAGGACCACTCTTGTAATATGTGGATAGTAGAAAATAATTAAACATGTGTTTTTCAGCACTTTGAAAAACATAATGCAGGTTTTCAACAAGGTGCAAACCACGATGCTTTTCCACCTTTTTGGACTTATGTTATCAATATTAAGTAATTAGCATTTGTTAAACCTTTGTTCTTTTCATCTTTTTTTTCAATAAGGTGCAAACCACAATGTTTTTCCACCTTTTTGGACTAATGTTATCAATATTAAGTAATTAGCATGTGGAGAAATTGTGTGCTTTGTACCTTGTTGAAACACACATTTTGTTTTTTAGCACGTTGAAAAACAAACCATGTTTTTCAACACTTTGAAAAATGCAACACGATTTTCAACAAGGTGCAAACCCCGATTTTTTCCCACATTTTTGAACTAATGTTATCAATATTAAGTAATTTTCATGTGGAGAACTTATGTGATTTGCACCTTGTTGAAACACACATTTTTTTTTAGCACGTTGAAAAACACAACGTGTTTTTCAGCACTTTGAAAAATGCAATGTGATATTCAACAAGGTACAAATCATAATACGTTTCCACCTTTTTGGACTGATGTTATCAATATTAATTAATTAGCATGTGGATAACTTTTGTGCTTTACACCTTGAAACACACATTTTGATTTTTCAGCATGTTGAAAAACACACTATTTTTTCAGCACTTTGAAAAACGCAATGCGGTTTTCAACAAGGTGAAAACCATGATGTTTTTCCTCCCTTTTAGACCGATGCTATCAATTTTAAGGAATTAGCATGTGTTAATCCTTTGTGTTTTTCCTCTTGTTGACACACACACACACCGTGTTTTTCAACACTTTGAAAACGCAATATGATTTTGAACAAGGTGCAAACGATGGCGTTTTCCCACCTTTTTTATACTTATGTTATCTATATTAAGTAATTATCATGTGTTAAACCTTTGTGCTTTTCGTCTTCTTGAAACACACAATGTGATTTTCAACACTTTGAAAAACACATTGTGTTTTTCAAAGCACTTTGAAAAAAGCAATGTGGTATTCAAAAAGGTGTAAATCATGATGCATTTCCCCCTTTTGGACTAATGTTATCAATATTAAGTAATTAGCATGTGTTACACCTTTGCGCTTCTTTTCTATTTGAAACACACGCTGCGTTTTTCAACACTTTCAAAAATGCAATGCGGTTTTTGACAAGGTGCAAACCACAATGTTTTTCCACCTTTTTTGGACTTATGTTATTAATATTTAATAATTAGCATGTGTTAAACCTTTTTTTTGTCTTGTTGAAACACACAAAGTGTGATTTTATGAAAAACACAATACGTTTTCGAAATTTGAAAAACACAATGTGGTTTACAATAAGGTGCAAACCATGATGTTTTTCCACCTTTTTGGACTGATGTTATCAATATTAAGTAATTATCATGTTGATAAACTGTGTGTGCTTTGAACCTTTTTGAAACACACATTGTGTTTTTCAAAGACATTGAAAAACACACCGTGTTTTTAACACTTTGAAGAATGCGGTGCAGTTTTCAACAAGGTGCAAACCATGATTATTTTCTAGCTTTTGGACTGATGTTATCAATATTAAGTAATTATCATGTGGAGAACTTGTGTGATTTTCACCTTGTTGAAACACACATTGTGTTTTTCAAAGCATGTTGAAAAACACATTGTGTTTTTCAGCACTTTGAAAGACGCAATGTAGTTTTCAACAAGGTGCAAACCACATGTTTTTTGCACCTTCTTGGACTGATGTTATCAATATTAAGTAATTAGCATGTGTATAACTTGTGTGGTTTGCACCTTGTTGAAACACACATTGTGTTTTTCAAGATGTTGAAAAACACATTTGTGTTTTTAAGGATGTTGAAAAACACACCATGTTTTTCAACACTTTGAAAAACGCAATGTGATTTTCAACAAGGTGCAAACTACGATATTTTTCCACCTTTCGGACTGATGATATCAATATTAAGTAATTAGCATGTGGAGAACTTGTGTGCTTTTCACCTTGTTGAAACACATATTGTGTTTTTAGTAAGCTAAAAACACAATCGTATTTTTTAGCACTTTCAAAAACGCAATGTGGTTTTCAACAAGGTGTAAACCATGATGTTTTTCCTCCTTTTTGGAATGATTTTATAAATATTAAGTAATTAACATGTGCTAAACTTTTATGTTTTTTTGTCTTGTTAAAAACACACACCGTGTTTTTTCAGCACTTTGAAAAATGCAATGTGGTTTTCAACAAGGTACAAACTACAATATTTTTGACATTTTTAGATTTATGTTATCAATATTGAGTAATTAGCATGTGATAAACCTTTGTATTTTTCATCTTGTTGAAACACACAGTGTGATTTTCAACATGTTGAAAAACACACTATTGTTTTTTAGCACTTTGAAAAACACAATGTGGTTTTCAACAAGGTGTAAAACATGATATTTTTCCACCTTTTTGGACTAATGTTATTAATATTAAGTAATTATCATGTGGATAACTTGTGTGCTTTACACCTTGTTAAAACACACATTGTGTTTTTCAAAGCACGTTAAAAACACACTATGTTTTTAGCACTTTGAAAAATGCAATGTGGTTTTCAACAAGGTGCAAACCACGATGCTTTTCCACCTTTTTGGACTTATGTAATAAATATTAATTAATTATCATGTGGAGAACTTGTGTGCTTTTCACCTTGTTGAAACACACATTGTGTTTTTCAGCACATTCAAAAACACGTGTGTTTTTTGAACTTTGAAAAACGTAATGCGGTTTTCAACAAGGTACAAACCATGATGTTTTTCCACCTTTTTGGACTGATGTTATAAATATTAAGTAATTATCATGTGGAGAACTTGTGTGTTTTGCACCTTGTTGAAACACACATTGTGTTTTTTAGCGTGTTGAAAAACACACCATGTTTTTCAAAGCACTTTGAAAAACGTAGCATGTCACGGTTTTCAACAAGGTGAAAACCATGATGTTTTTCCACCCTTTTGGACTGATGTTATCAATATTAATTAATTAGAATATGGATAACTTGTGTGCTTTGCACCTTGTTGAAACACACATTGTGTTTTTCAACACGTTGAAAAACACACTTGTGTTTTTCAAAGACTTTAAAAACACAATGTGGTTTTCAACAAGGTGCAAACCACGATGATTTTCCACCTTTTAGACTGATATTATCAATATTAAGTAATTATCATGTGGAGAACTTGTGTGTTTTGCACCTTGTTGAAAACACATTGTGTTTTTCAGCACGTTGAAAAACACACTATGTTTTTCAGCACTTTGAAAAATGCAATGCGGTTTTCAACAAGGTGTAAACCATGATGTTTTTCTTCCTTTTTGGACCAATGTTATCAATATTAAGTAATTACTATGTGCTATTCCTTTTTCTTTTCATCTTATGTAAACACACACTGTGTTTTTAAGCACTTTGAAAAAAAATGCGGTTTTCAACGAGTTACAAACCACAATGCTTTTCCACCTTTTTTACTTATGCTATCAATAGTAAGTAATTTTCATGTGCTAAATATTTGTGTTTTTCATCTTGTTTAAAAACAGTGTGATTTTCAACACATTGCAAAACACATTGTATTTTTCAGCACTTTGAAAAACGTAATGTGGTTTTCAACAAGGTGCAAACAACGATGCTTTTCCAACTTTTTGACTGATGCTATCAATATTAAGTAATTATAATTTGAATAACTTCGTGCTTTGTACCTTCTTGAAACACACATTGTATTTTCATCATTTTGAAAAACACACTTTGAAAGACACAATGTGATTTTCAACAAGGTGCAAACAACGATGTTTTTCCACGCTTTTTGACTGATGTAATCAACGTTAATTAATTAGCATGTGCTAAACCTTTGTGTTATTCATCTTTTTGAAATAAACATTGTGTTTTTCAGCACGTTGAAAAACACATACTATGTTTTTCAACACTTTGAAAAATGCAATACGGTTTTCAACAAGGTGCAAACTACTGATGTGTTAAACCTTTTTTTTTTGTCTTGTTGAAACACACAGTGTGATTTTATGAAAAATACAATATGTTTTTCGAACTTTGAAAAACACAATGCGTTTTACAATAAGGTGCAAACCATGATGTTTTTCCACCTTTTTGGACTGATGTTATCAATATTAAGTAATTATCATGTTGATAAACCGTGTGCTTTGAACCTTTTGAAAACACACATTGTGTTTTCAAAGACGTTGAAAAACACACTATGTTTTTCAACACTTTGAAAAATGCAATGCAATTTTCAACAAGGTGCAAACCATGATTATTTTCCAACTTTTTGGACTGATGTTATCAATATTAATTAATTATCATGTGAAGAACTTGTGTGATTTACACCTTGTTGAAACACACATTATTTTTTCAAAGACGTTGAAAAACACATTGTGTTTTTCAAAGCACTTTGAAATCAGCAATGTAGTTTTCAACAAGGTGCAAACCACAATTCTTTTCCACCTTTTTGGACTGATGTTATCAATATTAAGTAATTAGCATGTGGATAACTTGTGTGTTTTGCACCTTGTTGAAACACACATTGTGTTTTTCAGCATGTTGAAAAACACATTTGTGTTTTTTTAGGATGTTGAAAAACACAAAGCATGTTTTTCAACACTTTGAAAAACGTAATGCGATTTTCAACAAGGTGCAAACCACGATGTTTTTCCACCTTTTTGGACTGATGTTATCAATATTAAGTAATTAGCATGTGGAGAACTTGTGTGCTTTTCACCTTGTTGAAACACACATTGTTTTTTTAGCATGTTGAAAAACACACTGTATTTTTTAGCACTTTAAAAAATGCAATGTGGTTTTCAACAAGGTGTAAACCATGATGTTTTTCCACCTTTTTGGACTGATTTAATCAATATTAAGTAATTAACATGTGCTAAACCTTTATGTTTTTTGTCTTGTTGAAACACACACTGTGTTTTTTAGTACTTTGAAAAATGCAATGTGGTTTTCAACAAGGTACAACCTACAATATTTTTTTATCTTTTTATATTTATGTTATCAATATTGAGTAATTAGCATGTGATAAACCTTTTTGTTTTTCATCCCTGTTGAAAAACACACTATTTTTTTAGCATTTTGCAAAACACAATGTGGTTTTCAACAAGGTGTAAAACATGATGTTTTTCCACCTTTTTGGACTCATTTTATTAATATTAAGTAATTATCATGTGGATAGCTTGTGTGCTTTACATCTTGTTGAAACACACATTATGTTTTTCAACACATTGAAAAACACACTATTTTTTAGCACTTTGAAAAATGCAATGTGGTTTTCAACAAGGTGCAAACCACGATGTTTTTCCACCTTTTGGACTGATGTTATCAATATTAATTAATTATCATATGGATAACTTGTGTGTTTTGCACCTTGTTGAAACACACATTGTGTTTTTAGCACATTGAAAAACACACTGTATTTTTAGCACTTTGAAAAACGTAATGCGGTTTTCAACAAGGTGCAAACCACGATGTTTTTCCACCTTTTTGACTGATGTTATCAATATTAAGTAATTATCATGTGGAGAACTTGTGTGTTTTACACCTTGTTGAAACCCACATTGTGTTCTTCAGCGTGTTGAAAAACACACCGTGTTTTTCAGCACTTTGAAAAACGTAATGCAATTTTCAACAAGGTGAAAACCACGATGTTTTTCCACCCATTTGGACTAATGTTATCAATATTAATTAATTATAATATGGATAACTTGTGTGATTTGCACTTGTTAAACACACATTGTGTTTTTCAACACTTTGAAAAGTATAATGTGGTTTTCAACAAGGTGAAACCATGATGATTTTTCACCTTTTAGACTAATATTATCAATATTAAGTAATTATCATGTGGAGAACTTGTGTTTTTTCCACCTTGTTGAAACTTTTAAAGCATGTTGAAAATCACACTGTGTTTTTTAGCACTTTGAAAAATGCAATGCGGTTTTCAACAAGGTGTAAACCATGATGTTTTTCTTCGATTTTTCACCAATGTTATCAATATTAAGTAATTATCATGTGATATTCCTTTCGCTTTTCATCTTGTGTAAACACACACTTTGTGTTTTTCAAAGCATTTTGAAAAATGCACCGTGATTTTTCATCGAGGTGCAAACCATGATGCTTTTCCAGAAATTTTTTTTACTTAACCTATCAATAGTAAGTAATTTTCATGTGCTAAATATTTGTGTTTTTCATCTTGTTTAAATAGACAATGTGATTTTCAACACATCATATTTTTCAGCACTTTTAAAAACGCAATGTGGTTTTCAACATGGTGAGAACAACGATGCTTTTCCAACTTTTTGGAAGCTGATGCTATCAATATTAAGTAATTATAATTTATATAACTTGTGTGCATTTTTTCACCAAAAAACACACATTGTGTTTTAATCATGTTGTAAAACACACTTTGAAAGATGCAATGCGAGCTTTTCAACAAGGTGCAAACAAAGATGCTTTTCCACTTTTTTGACTGATGTAATCAATGTTAATTAATTAGCATGTGCTAAAGCTTGTGTTATTCATCTTTTAGAAATAAACATTGGCTTTTTCAGACATTTTGAAAAACACATCTTGTGTTTTTCAACACTTTGAAAAAAATGCAATACGGTTTTCAACAAGGTGCAAACTACAATGTGTTAAACCTTTTTTTATTGTCTTGTTTTGAAAAACACACAAGTGTGATTTAATGAAAAACACAATATGTTTTTCAGAACTTTGAAAAACACAATGCGGTTTACAATAAGGTGCAAACCATGATGTTTTTCCACCTTTGGACTGATGTTATCAATATTAAGTAATTATCATGTTGATAAATTGTGTTCTTTGAACCTTTTTGAAACACACATTGTGTTTTTCAGCACATTGAAAAACACACTGTGTTTTTCAACACTTTGAAAAATGCAGTGCGGTTTTCAACAAGGTGCAAACCATGATTATTTTCCACCTTTTTGGACTGATGTTATCAATATTAAGTAATTATCATGTGGAGAATTTGTGTGATTTACACCTTGTTGAAACACACATATGTGCTTTTCATCAATTGAAAAACACATTGTGTTTTTCACACTTTGAAATCAGCAATGTAGTTTTTCAACAAGGTGCAAACCACATGTTTTTGCACCTTCTTGGACTGATGTTATCAATATTAAGAAATTAGCATGTGTATAACTTGTGTGGTTTGCACCTTGTTGAAACACACATTGTGTTATTTTTTCAAGATGTTGAAAAACACATTTGTTTTTTAAGGATATTGAAAAACACACTGCTTTTTCAACACTTTGAAAAACGCAATGTAATTTTCTCAACAAGGTGCAAACTATGATATTTTTCCACCTTTTTGACTGATGTTATCAATATTAAGTAATTAGCATGTGGAGAACTTGAGTGTTTTTCATCTTGTTGAAACACATATTGTGTTTTTAGCATTCCTTCAAAAAACACACCGTATTTTTAGCACTTTCAAAAACATAATGTGGTTTTCAACAAGGTGTAAACCATGATGATTTTCCTCCTTTTGGACTGATTTTATCAAATTAACATGTGCTAAACCTTTATGTTTTTTGTCTTGTTGAAAACACTCTATGTGTTTTCAAGATTACTTTGAAAATGCAATGTGGTTTTCAACAAGGTGCAAACTACAATATTTTTTGACCTTTTTTGGATTTATGTTATCAATATTGAGTAATTAGCATGTGATAAACCTTTGTGTTTTTCATCCTGTTGAAATGCAAAGTGTGATTTTCAAAATGTTGAAAAACACACTATTTTTTAGCACTTTGAAAAACACAATGTGGTTTTCAACAAGGTTTAAAACATGATGTTTTTCCACCTTTTTGGACTCATGTTATTAATATTAAGTAATTATCATGTGGATAGATTGTGTTCTTTACACCTTGTTGAAACACACATTGTGTTTTTCAACACGTTGAAAAACACACTATGTTTTTTAGCACTTTGAAAATTGCAATGTGGTTTTTAACAAGGTGTAAACCACGATGCTTTTCCACATTTTTGGACTTATGTTATCAATATTAATTAATTATCCTATGGAGAACTTGTGTGCTTTGCACATTGTTGAAACACACATTGTGTTTTTCAGCACATTCAAAAACACGCCGTGTTTTTCAGAACTTTGAAAAACGTAATGCGGTTTTCAACAATGAAAAGATGCAAACCACGATGTTTTTCCACCTTTTCTAACAGGTTTTTGTTTGATTTACGATTGTCTCCCAATTTTAATTTCTACTTCCAACTCTTCAACATCAATCTCCAACTCTATCTTCCTCAAAG
Source organism: Taxus wallichiana var. yunnanensis (assembly GCA_018340775.1). Taxonomy (NCBI): domain Eukaryota; kingdom Viridiplantae; phylum Streptophyta; class Pinopsida; order Cupressales; family Taxaceae; genus Taxus; species Taxus wallichiana. The sequence continues at coordinate 1,242,300 of CM031233.1, forward strand.
AAAGATCTGCTACTTGATTAAAACTCTGCCTTCTTCATTTGAAGTTGCATTTTAATTCCATACGCGGTGGTGGGAAGTCTCGTCTTCTTTTCCAACACCCCCATCTTTGTGTGTAGGCCTCTTCACAAACTTTCCGAACACATAATTAGTGGCACTATCAAATGATTCATATTCTTTCGGTTCTTCCACATCTGTAGGCTTGTGCTTTCCATCCTTATTTTCTCTAGCCATATAATTACACCAGCATTTAAACAACCAATTTATATATGTTAGCATTCAAACATAATTACAAAGAAAATAATGCACTTAACTTATACTCAACAAAATATTTTCATAGATGAAATATATATGAAATTTTAACAAGCACGTAAAACCCACGTAGGCATACATGGAATAAGAATGCAACTATTAAACCATAAACCATAAACTATAATCCATAGTCACATAACATCTTGTTTTTTAATACATTAACTTAATACATAGTGATAACATCATCATATATACAACTCTAGCAATCAGGGTCCTATTAATAAGCATTGGAATACAATAAATGGAATGTCTCATAATAAGAATAAAAACCATCTAATGCACTATAAACAGAGCGTAAATGGATAACTCTATATAACATAAACCATAAACATTATTCCATAAATGTTAATCCATAACCACAAATCATTTCATTGATTAATATAAACCACAAACCATATTCAATATATAATGAATGCAATACTAAATCGTAAACGCAAACATAAGTACATAAACACATTAAAGTAACAACATCATCATATATACATCTATAGTAATCAACGTCCTCATAAGCAATGTTATACAATAAATGTTGTCATCTCCTCTGTTACCTATTGTTATGATTTAATCTCTAGCATGGCTCCAACGTAATCACAAGGAAGAATTGATCAACAATCGAATAACTTGCATAATAAGAATAAAGCTTGCTCATAAGAAAAAGACAATGGAGTGTCTTGGCATGCTCATAAATGAATAGGAAAGGAGTATATATAGGTGTCTTGAGTAACCCCTAATGCATGACTCAATAGTAAACCCTAAACCTAACCCATGTGAGATGACCCTCCAATATGTGAGGAGGACACATAGGATAACTCACACCAACACCCCCTTCATCGAAGCTAGGGTAGTGGCTATGATGAGTCAGATAGAAAGAGAAGACACTCCTAAACAACTAAGAAAGATGTGTCAATGGGGCCCGACAACTAAAGGCCTGATAAGGTGCCCATATACAAACACAATCTTCCTAGAGAAGAAGAAGAAAAAGAAGGACTACATAGCCCAAAGAAGATGAGAGTAACTGAGAAGACCTCACCCCAAGAAGAGACCGTAAGTGAAGAAACTTCATCTTAGTGAAGGGCTTGGTAAATAAATCTGCAATCGATCGCTTGATCGAATGTATCGAATGTCGATGATACATCATGAATAAGCTCGTATGAAGTGCATATGGATCTCAATGTGCTTCATCCACTGATGCTGAACTAGATTTCTACAAATGGAGATAGTGCTCGTGTTATCACAATAGATAATGGTAGGCCGCCGAAGGTGGATGCCAAACTCGTCGTGAATACCCGTAGCCAAATAGCTTTTGTGGCAGTGTTAACTGCTCCTCTGTATTCTGCCTCTGTAGATGATATCGCAATTGCATTTTGCTTCTTGCTAGACCAACTAATAGGACCCGAACCAAGAGAGAAACTATAGCTAGAAGTAGATTTTCGATGATCTAAGTCACCGGCCCAATCAAAATCTGTGAACCCAATCAAGTCAATATCTACCCCTCCATGATAGTGAATGCCATCAGTATAAGTGCCACGAACATAATGAAGGATCCATTTAGCTACTTTCCAATGCAGCTCATGTGGCTCCTGCATGAATCTAGACATGATCCAACAACATATGATAAATCCTGGTTGAGTGTGAGTCAAGTAAATCAAGCTCCCCACCAACTGTCGATAAAGAGTACCATCAACCAAGGGAGTAGAGCAATCTAAAACCAACTTAACCCCAGAAAGAAAAGGAGTAGGAGAAGACTTGCAATCGGACATCTGAAAATGAGCTAGCAAATCAAGAGCATACTTAGGTTGTGAAATCAAAATTCCTAAGTCAGATTGTGAAATCTGGATCCCAAGGAAGTAATGAAGCAGACCTAAGTCAGTCATGGAAAACCTGTTGGCCAAGGTGATCTTCACATAATCAATAATAGAGGAAGAGCTGCCTGTGATCAACAAGTCATCAACATAGAGAACAAGAATGAGTATGGAGTCATCTTGCCATAGAATATAAACATTTGGATCAGAGTGACACCTAGTAAACCCTGATGTAAGTAAAAAGGAGTCCATCTTGGCATACCAAGCCCGAGGGGCTTGTTTAAGGCCATAAAGAGACTTCTTTAACTTACAAACGAGGGAGGGATCTTGGACATAACCTAGAGGTTGTTCCATATAGATCTCTTCCTCTAGGTCACCATGAAGGAAGGCACTCTTAACGTCCATTTGATGGACTTTCCATCTATTTTTGTGGCAATGGCTAGGGTCAGTCGAATAGAAGTCATCTTCACAACCGGAGAAAAGGTTTCAGTATAATCAACCCTAGCTATCTGGGAGAAACCCTTAGCTACTAATCATGCTTTAAAATTTTTGATGTCTCCATCTACTCCATACTTTGTTGGAACACCCACTTACACCGAATGATTTTTCTTCCTTTTGGAAGAGGGGTGAGATCCCAAGTATCATTCTTCATGAGAGAGGAATACTCCTCATCCATGGTAGAATCCCACTCAGGAATACCAGAAGCCTCCCGAAAAGACTATGGATCAGAAGAAGAGGTGAAGAAAGAGTGGGGTCCAATGAAATCTGAGTGAGTACGTCTCATATCCAAAGTATCTCCAACTAAATCTCCAACACTTTGTAAAGTTTTCCTAGCCCAAAGAGGACCAGGAGGATCAAGCTCAAAGTCGGAAGATTCTTCACTTGAGTGAGAAGGGACATAGTCCTCATCATCACTACTATAGAATCTAGAAGACTCAGAGGTCTGATGGTGGGAGGATCATGAAGAGGAGCACTCAACAAGTATCATCATCTGATGAGTTAGAATCTGAATCAGTGAGCTGAAGAACCTCAATAGGTGGAGAAGTAGAAGTCAAAGAAGACTCATCGAACTTAACACTTCTCTCAATATACAACTCATGAGAAGTAGGATTCATCAAATGATATCCCTTCACACCATCAGGATACCCTATAAAGATACAAGGTTTGGATTGTGGTTCCAAGGCCTTACGTTTCTTCTTGGGAATCCAAGCCATAGCCTTGGATCCAAAGACTCGAAAGTGCTCAACATCAAGCTTGCATCCAAACCAGGCTTCAAAGGGTGTCATCCCTCTTATTGCCTTGTGTGGAACATGGTTCTAAATGTAATTTGCACAATTCACTACTTCGGCCCAATATTGTGGAGGAAGAGACTTTGAGTGAATCATACAAGTGGCCATCTCCTTAAGAGTATGGTTCTTTCTTTCTGTGACTCCATTCTGCGAAGGGCTATAAGCAACTGTATGCTGCAAAGAGATCCCTTCAGAAGTATAGAAATCCATGAACCTATTGTTTACATATTCACCTCCATTGTCGGTTGAAGAACCTTGATAGACCATTCCACCTATTTCTCAGCAAGAGCCTTAAAGTCCTAAAAATGTTCAAAGACTTCAGACTTAAGCTTAAGAAAATATACCCAAGTATATCGTGAAAAGTCATCAATGAAGGTTAGCACATAAAGAGCTCTAGTAAATGAAGGAGAAGGAAATGGACCAAAACATTGTGAACAAGATCCAAAGGATGAGTGGCTCTCCAAGATTTTCCTTTGTCAAAGTTCTTTTCAGGATGCTTTCCAAGGGTACAACCCTCACAAAGACCCTTAGAAAACTTGACGCGAGGCAACCCATTGACCATTTCATTTTGGCTCAATTGTTCAAGGTAGCGATAATTTAGATGTCCAAAATGCTCATGCCATAGCTTACTAACCTCATTTGCATGAGTGAGCAAGGCAAAGTGGGTAGAATCAGAAGTAAAGTGGGAAAAGGTATATAACCGTGAATGGTGATCACCTTTCCCTCAGCCACTGTAGTGTCATTGTTAAGCTCACGAATAATCACCGAGTTAGGACCAAATTCCACTCACATTCCTTCACCAAGGTGAGTAATTTGGTAAACCGATAGGAGATTGGTAGAGAGATCAGGAACACTCAACACTTGGTTAAATGTTCCCCATCCATCTCTACCGATCCACTACCGAAACCGACACTATCGTGTCATTACCCATCGTGATTTGGGACATTCCACAAGGTTCGATGTTGGAAAACTCAACATGCGAAGAACCCATGTGGTGTGAGGCACCGAATCTATAATCCACGTCGATGAAGGAGCAACTCTGGCTACAAGGGCCTTTCCTTTCTTCTTATCATTTTTAGAACCTTTTGCAGTAGAAGACTCGGCCTTCGGAGCACTTTGTTTTATGGATTCAGGAACACTTATTTTATTCTTCTCAAGTAAATGAGATAAGTGATCAATCTATTTCCAAAAATAGTGGTGCTCATCGTGACTAGACTTCTTGCAATAGGAACACAAAAACTTGCTTTTTTGTGCCTTAGGCTCAGAAGTCAAAGTGTTTGTGTCATTTTTAGGTTTGGTCTTGGTTTCTTTCTTAGGTTGATCCTTTTTTTCTTTCTTCTTTTCAGTCTTCTTTCCCTTGCTAGTACTTGCTACAAGGGCATGTGACTTGGACTTGAGAGACCCCATTTGAATGAGTTTGTCCTGTTCTCGAATGAGTTGGGATGAAAAATAGTCAAAGGAGGGCATAGTCCAAGTATCGCCCAAAGTAACTTTTGTAGCGTAGAAAGTTGACACGAAGATAGAATATTCGAGACCTAGCTTAGAGAGAATCGACAAGATCAGTTGAGAATATTTCTTCTCTACTTGACATCCTTTTAACAACAATCTAATGTGGACAAATTTTGAGAAGAAAGCTTGTAGGTTTTCAAAGTCACTAGGATTTAACCCTAGTAGTTCATTTTCCAACTCATGCTCTCATGTCATCTAGTTGTCCAAACATCGCATCCAGTGTTTTCCACGTAGATTTAGGTGTTTCAGATGCCTCAATGTGGAAGAGCAAGTCAGGAGAAACAGACATGCAAAGAAGACCTAAAGCTTCATCACTACGGTTTAACCACTTAGATTTTTCAAGTTCGTCATCTGGTTCAGTCTCAGTTCCCATGGTGATGTGGAATAACCCTTTACCCCTTAGTTTCATTATTATTTTTGATCTCCATTCGAAGAAGTTGAATGACGTAAGCAAAGGAATTGAAAGTGCATCCATAGTGAGAGAGAGAGAGAAAGAAATGCAGAAAAGAAACACAACCACCCAGACAATATAACAACCCCCGCTTTCGAAGCACTTTATAGTTTAGTGCGTTGATTACAACGGGGGTGTGTGTGCGGTTTGAAACACTTGGTAACTCATCTTGCAATCAGCGTAATAATAACGCAAGAGAGGAGACCACAACAGTGTTTCGTGGAGCGCAGCAAATAGGACACCGTAAACAAGCACAAGCAAAAAACAAGGAAGGAGGTGAAAGCCAATCCTGGTTGTGAGAAAAAGTGTCTCACGTCGCAAATGAAAAACCCCTTGCTGCAGACTGTGGTGGACGCTCACTAGTCGCAAGCAATAATAAGGGTAAAATACAATGTTTTTAAATGAACTCGAAGGAGTTCAGAGGTCTTTAGAACGCCAAAAAACGCTCGGAAGGGAAAAAATGTCAAAGTGTCACTACACACTTGAGCGCACGATTAGTAAAAAAACGATAATAACGCCTAAGGAATTACCATTTTGAAACGTCCAATTTAGCTAATTTTAGAGCTATTGGAGTTTAAAAAAATGAAAAAAAACGTTGATTAAAAATGATTTTAAAATTATTTACTAACCAAAAAAGAAAAAAATTGTAATTAATATAAATAGATTTAATTAAATCTAATTAATTACAAAAAACTAATTAAGATCTAATAAAAAATTAAATCCTAATTAATTAAAAAAAAACTTAATTAAGATAAAATGAAATCCTAATTAAAAATAATGAAAAAAACTTTCCGTTTTTAAAAAGAAATCAATTTTAAAATTAAATAAATCTAATTTTTTTTTTAAAAAAAACTCCTTTTTAAATAGAAAAATGTTATTTTATTTTTTTTAAAAAAACTTTACAAAAAGGCTTCCACATTTTTAATTTAAAAAGTTTTAAAAAAAAAAAGCAAATGAATTAAAATAGAATTTTTAAAAAAAAGGTTTTGTTTTAAAAAAGCATAGATTTTTGTTTTAAAAAGAAGATTTGTAAAAAACTTAGGTTTTAGTTTTTTTTTTTTTTTTAAAAAGTAATAAAAGAGATACTTTAAAACTTGCATTTTTTTGGGTAAAAATTTTTAAAAAACAAAAGTTTGAAAAAATAAGTTTAGAAAGTATAAAAAATACTTATCAAAGAACATAAAAAACCAAAAAAAACTTACCGTAAATAAGGGCAAGAAACGGGTTTTTGAGAAAGGTATGTGCAGAGGAAAAAGCAGAGGTAGGGAAGGAAACACACAGTGTCAGAGCCAACAAAGCACCAAAGCTCCAGCATCACATGAGCCGAGATCACAGTGAGCAAAAGCACACCAGTGAGCACGAGAGAAATGGAAGAGAGCAGACAGGCCACGGTTTGGGAAAAAAATGCATGAGAGGATGTGGTAGCCAGGAAAAGGGATAGCAAAAAACAAACGCATGTGATGAGGAAAGCTAGAATGGAGGTTGGAGCTCGTTGGAGTGCAAAAAAAAAGGCGAGTAAAAAAATGACAAACAACCACAACGCAGTAAACAAAAATTTCAACACCTCCCACAAATTTTTTAAAACCCGTATTCGCAAAAACCATGCAAAAAAACAGAGAGAAACCAAAAAAACAAAGAAAAAAAAAATTCAATTTAATAAAAAAATAGAAAAAAACCTAAATTACTCTATTTTTAGCAATCTACCGCTAGATTTATCCATATGCAACTAGCTAAATGTAGTTCAAAAACCCCGAAAACTTTAGGAATACCTGCACATGCACAAAAAACACAAAAAATGACACAACTTTCCGAGAAGGCTTGTTAATGATGTTAGCAAGGAAAAAACCTAGAATATATCGATCAAAAACTTGCACGAGGAGTTAAAAATGAAAAACAAGAGTAATCACAACTCAAAAAAATGAGTGCACGTTTACCCGATCTCAGCTCTGATACCATGAAAGAGTTTAAGAATCATATCAAAACTGTGCACCACAATGAAGTTGCACTCAAGTTGAATCGCAATGGCTCCAATGTAATCACAAGGAAGAATCGATCAACAACTGAATAACTTGCATAACAAAATAAAGCTTGCTCATAAGAAAAAGACAATGGAGTGTCTTGGCATGCTCATAAATGAATAGAAAGAGAGTACATATAGGGTGTTGAGTAACCCTAGTGCATGACTCAATAAAGAAACCCTAAACCTAACCCCATGTGAGATGACCCTCCAATATGTGAGGAGGACACATATTCATTACATCTAATTGCTCCTCGGTGGGAGATTTTCCAATCTCATATCTCTAACATCCCATATTGTAAACCCTTTGACACACTCTTCTAATGTGTTTACAAATGTCATAGGGTAAGGCAATGGAGTAGTGGGAACAATGGCCTTAGAAATGATGACTTTGATAGTAAATGGGGGATTATCATGCCATGACACACCGCATGTAGGCTACTATCACAAACAACTCCTCTCGCAATGACTATATCATGTGACATTAACTTCACTTTGAACCCGTTAGGAAAACCTGGAATAACAACAATATCAATTGCATTAATAAAAAAATTTTAAGTTTACCAAAAATAATATAGAAAAGTGAATGAGAACATTAAATAACTTACCATTCTAGCTACCCCATCTCTCCTCCCATCAAGATCATGCCGTATGTGCCCCTTTCCTCGTGCCTCCTCTCGTCACCCTCTCTCTCCTCAACGGGAAAGAAAGCTTTATCTCTATCGATATTCATCTCGGTCTCTCTGACTCTCATGAAGCAATCTTGCCAATAAGATTGAGACCATAGGTTGAATGTGAAGGGAGTGTCTCATCAAAAATGTCCACCTACAACAATCAAGTCATCAAGACAATTAAAATATCAACAACATAAGGCAACATACAATTGTCACATGAGTGTTAAGTGTTTGTTACCTTTATCTGTTTGTACTACTAAGCAAGTCTCTATGTTGGCATAGGATCTGACTCAAGGGAATGTCATAATCCTACGCACACCGTCAAAAGGAGTTAGTATACACACAAATAAACAAAAACTATATTCCATATAGCAATGAAAGTCCAATAATTACTTACGGGATCCTTCGTGGGGGTCAACATTCCCACTAGTTGCTCCACCCTCTTCTCTATCTTCCTATTCATGAGATAATATTAATTTTTTGATTTCCAACCAAACATAATACATAATATATTATACTAATCATAAATTTACCTTTGTCCCGGTATTTGAGTTGTTCTTTCTTTCTCTCGCTCTCAACCACCTCTCATTTCTTTCCTATCACATCTCCTCTAATTTATAGGCATGCATTTCAGCATCCACCTCCCTCTTTCCTCCCGACTCAACTCCTCGAATCATGTTTTGCATTCTTTTTTAAAAAATCTATCGATAATCGATACAAAAATTATCAAGTTTTTATCTACCTAATCTCTGACCCTCAGAGGCTTATCAAATTACCATTTTATTTTTACTCCATTAAAATCAACTTAAAATACAAAAGGGTTGATTACGGAGTTCGGAAATTGCCTACGTCTTTGGGTTCTTTCGAACCATTCCACTAGTCAAAACTTGTAAGTTACAATAGTACTTTCACAAGAAAACCTAATGGAAACTATTAAGAACTTGCTTAGAAGAATATCCAGACCTTCAGATGACAAGGGTGAAAAATAGCACCCGACTTCCCCTTTCCTAGCGTATTCGGCAAGCTCTATGGCACCAGCTCCACTATTCGGAATCCTCCGGATCTCGATCGGCCTTCTAGATGCTTCGTAATGCCCTATGGCACTCCAATCAATATTCCAAGCTTCATAATAATTTAGTGTGGCACATATGTAACGCCCGCGAAAAAAAAACAACGTTCGAGAACTCACTTCAACCAAACACTTAACCCGAGAATGCGGCTAATTTTTTTTTTTAAAAAAGAGGAAGGTTATGGTATAAGAATGACGCAAGGGTGCTTAACCTTTACGAGTTCATTAACATACTTACATAACTTAGATTGAATATTGAGCAACCAAGTCTAGTTGTTAGGTACATATTCACAAAACCCGTAGGGTACATTAATCAACAGTTTTAAGGAAGGTAACAAGGTTTAATTAAAATAAAAGGGTGTTTTCTTCTTTTTCCATTACGCTTAATTCTAACAAGGTTAACCTTATGCTAATTTATTAAATTCATGATTTTAATAACTTAAAGAACTATTTTATCAAATCCTACACATACTAAGGGTCCTAAGGGCACCACACCACTAGGTAATTAAAAGACCCCACTCACTCATCTACACATGCCCTTAAGGTTTGAAATTAAATATTTAAAATTACATTATTCTTTAAAAAAGGTAGGGTCAATTCTCCACCCTTAGATCAAAACCATCTTAGCCACTAGATCCTAAGGTTCCCAACTTAGCCCTAAAATCCTTATGAAAGTCTATTAAAACCTTTTCTTATTCTAACCTTCTCATTTGGTTCAATTTCTTTTGATTAAATTTGTAGGTTGGAGAGAAAGAAGCCATGAGAGAAAAAGAGAAGAAGCCATGGAGAATTCTTCAAGAAGATTTAGTTTAGATTTAACTTAGTTAGCCTTTTATTTATGTGGTTTATTTCTTTCAAGGATTGGGAGGAGCTTCCTCCTCCAATCTAGTTTTTTATTTCAAGATTTTAGTGTATTGGGTTTTAAATTTGGGGCAAAACCCAACCCCTTTGATATAAATGAAGAAATACTTTTAGATTCACCATTAGAGAGTTTTGATGTCACACCCCTATGTATTCATCTTTATTTACTTGCTGGAAGCATTATATTTATTTTTTTACACTTAGGAATTAGAGAAAATGGTTACATTTTACGCACAGGCGCGGATCCATGGAATTCTATCATAAGTGACAGACCGCCGCCCCTACATAGGGTGACAAACACATGACTGCCGCCTTGGCTGGGTGACAAACACAAGACCGTTTCCCTGGCTGGGTGACAAACACAGGACTGCCCTAGCTAGGTGACAAACACAGACCGCCGCAGGACGCACAGGCACAGGCTGATGATCCTATTTTTCGAAAAACAAAACCTTAATGCCGAGATTTTTACAAAAACTTAAAGTTGCTAAAGGGTGTAAAAATGCATCCTTGATTTGTTTTTATTCATTTCAAGTTCCAGATTTGAGATTTATTGCTCATTTATTCATTTCTTGCTAAATCTATTCATTTTTATGTGTTTTCTTTTCTATTAACTTCATCTACTTACAAGAATAATTTCTCTTTGTTTAACTAAGTCTTTTTTTCATTACAAGGCAAAAAGGAATATAAATCTATTTCATTCTTTAGTCATTTTCTACTATAAAAACAACATTTCTACATACCATGCAATCTAACTTATTTTCCTTTCATTTTACTACCATGTTCATTCATTCAAAATAACCATATTAACTTTATTTTCTATAAAATGATATTTTGCAACAAAACAACTTATAACAATCTCTACATTTTCTTCTTCCTCATATTTACAAACAATAACTACTTAATGCAAATATACTTTCTTTTCCATTGTAAAATAGATCAACCTTTCAATACATTCAAGACTTCAACAATGTGAATTTACTTTCTTTTACTACTTGCAAACTATCTTTACAATACATTATTTCTTCTTTCTTTTCCCATTTATTTCTTTCTCATGCAATGCAATAACAATAACAACAATAGGATAGCAACTTTCTTTGACAATGCCATTACAAATTTCCTCCACTTGAAGTGGGGAAAATACCAAAATGTACACAAGGAAAGAACCATATTATTACAATTTCTTCCACTCTAAGTGGGTAAAATAAAAGGTAGTTTTCACATGGTCACCAACAAGACTCCAAGCTCCAAGCACCAACAAGATAGCTCCTCCAAAAATTTCTTGATTCACAACAAAATAAGGGGAGAGGCAACACTCTCCTCCCAACCAAGATACCCAATGGAGAAGAGAAGCCATCCTCTCCATTGGCCCCGAGCCCCAACCACATTACAATGGGAGAAAATTCAACTCATGGAAACTACTAGCTTCCACAAAACTTAACATATAATTTCACATTCATTCCATATTCATTCAAACACAAACAACAACTCAACAAGAGGAAAACAACCAAAATAACAAAGTCACAAGGCTTATCAAGAAAGCCAAAAGAGTAAGACCTATGGGGAGGCCACTTATGCCTCCCAATGGGAATGGGTGCCACCTAAAAAGCCTCCAATGCAAAACACAATACCCCTAACAACTCTTATGCCTCCCTCAAGTACCCCTTATCCCTCCATCCACTCTTATGCCTCCCTCAACTCTTATGGCTCCCTCAAAGTAAGAACAAGAAGAGAATGCAAGCATTTCTCATACAAGGTGGACACCCAACCCAAACTCCTCCTCAAGAACATGATCTCTTATGCCTCCCTCAAATAAACTCCCCATAGTCTCCTCCCACTCCCAACTTAGGCATTCTACCCATACCCAACAAGCATTTCCAAAAAAATAACAACATTCAACAAACATATACACACATATATGTAACAATAACATAATATAAACAAAGGTGAACCTCCTACCTTTCCATGGTAGAGCTTGTTCCAAGTATGAAGTTCCAAACTCCTCCAAAGATCAAGCAAGCATCCACAAGCTCCAAAATCAACAAGTATCAACAAGCTCCAAAAAAAAAAATCACAAACTCCTTCAAAATCCTCCACTCTCCAAAAATACAAGAGACTAAAAATGAACATGTAACCCCAAACAAGCAAAAAGGATTCAATAAATAGAGAAAGGAGAGGGAGGGATGATGTGGCTCCAAGTAGGATGCCACCTCATTTTCCCTCCACTCCACATCACTTGGTCAACCTCATATTCCAAAGCACCATTAATGAGTGGTTGGAGGAATGACAAGCACCTTACACACTCCATCTAAGCCCACTCCCCAAAGGAAAAAATTAAATATTTGAAAGGAAGTGTAATTAACATTTTACCTTTTTATCCCCCCAACACACCTAAAAGAGCCTAAATTTGGCTCCCCAACCCATAGGTAGGGTTGGCATGGGCATTTAAGAGGTGTGGGACAAGTTTGACTTGTCCCACAAGCTTCCAAATTTGGCCTCTAAGGCCAAATTCGAGTTTCCCATGAAGGGTAGAGTGTACTACACTCAAAACTCAAACACACTTCAATAAACACAAAATCCAAGAGTAAATCAATTTTAATAAATGAACTCCTTTTTGGTCACATCTCTAATTAGATTAGGATAAATCTAAATTAGTTTAATTAATACACTACAACCCATGAGTAAATAAAAGTGGGAAACCACAAAGCCAAAATAATTTAAATAATAAAACAAGTGAATTTCATTACTAAAGGAAAAACACATATCATCATACTAAAAGGGAGAAATCAAAACAAAACAACACATGACCCCTAGGTCACAATTTTATCCTAACCAATAATTTAAACACACACACAATTACACGTTGCCATGGTGACCCTAGTTGAATTCTTCTCGAATTCCGATGTGGTTGGTCTCCAATCCCCCAACGTTGTTGTGAATATAATATACCTGCAAAACAGGAATACCTCCTTCGGCCTCATGGCCACATTAAAACATTCATGCCAAATATACAATATAATCTAAAATCAACTATATATGAATTACTATCATCTATGCAAATACGATATCACTTACAATTTCTAGCACATTTCTATTCCACATTTCATTTATGTCAAAATGATCATCACATTAATCCAATTATCAAGATCTACCCAATATGACTAAATATATCACATGTCAGAATTAAAGATAAATAACCATGTCAAAAGTATACCAATATCATCATCAAATGTCTCCAATAGACCATATGCATCATATAAGGATCAAATCAATAATAATTCAGTGTCTATGATATCTACTAGCATGCTAAATCAAAGAAGCTATAATAAATCCATAAGTGAAGTAACCAATATCGAAAACAACTAATCAAAATGGTGTCGAAGGGAAGTGGGCACTACATCCCCCTCCCCTTAGACTTGAATTTCTCCTGGAAGTAACTAGAACAGTGTGGGAACTGCACTGTAGTAGAGTAGCATCCTCCCAAGTAGCTGCTTAGTCTCATCATATCTATCCCATTGGACCCGAACTCCGATCAATCTCTCTACGACAAAGGGCCCAGTGGTCCTACGCTCTAATAATGTGTATAGGCTCCACCATCACCTACCCCTAATCCTGCACTCCTGAAATGCGGTCCAATCAAAGCATGTGAGAAGGATAAAAATATATCTCCTAAGCACATAAATGTGAAACACATCATGGACGTGAGACAAGCTAGGTGGCAATGCTAGATGGTAGGCCAGGGGACCGAGGTGCTCCAAGATCTAAAAGGGACCCACAAACCTAGGAGAAAGCTTAGAACCTTTTCCATAATGGATAGGGCTCTTATGCGGTCTGACATGAAGAAACACCTTCGTGCCCACCTCAAAACTATGATTTGTCCTATGTTGGTCTACATACTTCTTCTGTCTATTTTGCACCTCCTGCACTGATCTCTCATCAAGGTAACATGTTGCTCCATATCCTGTAATAATGTTGGCCCAAGGGAAACCCTATCCTCAATCTTGTCCCAACTAAGAGGTGTCCTGCACTCTCTGCCATATAATGCCTGAAAAGGAGCCATGCCTATAGAACTCTGGAAACTATTATTGTAGGAAAACTCCACTAGGTACAGGTACTCCTCCCATCTCGCCTGATGATCCATCATGTACATCCTGAGCATATCCTCTAAAATCTGATTCACCCTCTCTGTCTATCCATCTATCTTAGGGTGATAAGTTGTGCTAAAATTAATCCTTGTCTCGAGGGCATACTGCATGGTAGTCCAGAAATGGGAAGTGTAAAGAGGATCGCGGTCGCAAATGATCTTCCGTGGAATCCCATGCAATCTGACAATCTTGTCAAGATATACTCGTGCCACTGCACTGGCTATATAGGTGGTCTTCACCGAGAAAAAATGAGCTACTTTCGTCAATTTATCCACCATGACCATGATGGCATCGTGGTGGTATCTCTACATAGGTAACCCAATGATGAAGTCCATGGAAATGGTGTCCCATTTCCACTCCTAGTATGGCGTGAGGATAGAGAAGGCCAGCTGGATGTTGATGCTCGGCCTTCACCCTCTGGCACTCTAAACAGCATGATACAAATGAAGCCACATCTCTCCGAAGTCCTCTCCAGAAATACAACTGTCTCAAGGTAGCGTGCATCTTCTTCACCCCAGGATGGGCTGAATAGGGTGCACGATGTGCCTCTGTCAAGATGTCCTATCTCAAGTCTCCATCTCTGGGAACATAAATCTGACCTTTATGCCTAAGAAGACCATCTGCCTCTAGTGAGAAACCATCAAACTTCCCTTCAAGGGGCCTCTGGGACTCGATCTCTGCTCGCTGCCATGTAGAAACTATCAAGAGGAAGTCTATGAAGGATCCTGCTCCGCAAATTTGTGCCTACTGAAGTGGCCATACTCATATGTCTCCTGTCTACTCAAGGCATCTACAACCACATTCTCCTTCCCCTTCACATGCTCTATCTCCATGTCATACTCACAAAGTAACTCCATCCAATGCCACTGACGAGCATTTAGATTGGGCTGCGTGAAGAGGTGGCGAAGACTCAAGTGATTTGTCCTGAGTGTGAATCTCGACCAAGAAGAAAATGCCTCCATCGGACCAAGGCATGCACAACTGCCACAAGCTCAAGATCATGAGTTGGATAATTAAGCTCATAATCCTTGAGTTTGCGAGACTCAAAAGCCATAACTCTACCCTCCTGCATCAGCACTCCTCCAAGGCCTACCAAAGAAGCATCTGTGCAAACGTAGAACTCACCATGAGGATCCGGTACTACAAGAATAGGTGTTGTAGTGAGACACTCCTTCAAGTGTCCTAAAGGCCTGCTCACATCTTTTCGACCAAAACAAACTTCTTCCCTTTCCACTGAAGAGAAGTGATAGGGTGCGCAATCCGAGAGAAATCCTAAACAAATCTCCTGTAGTAACCTGCTAATCCCATGAAGTTGCGCACCTCTATCACAGTAGTGGGTCGTTGGCCAATCCATAATGGCTCTAATCTTGGAAGGATTGATCATGATACCTTCCCCGAGATGATGTGACCCAATTATTGCACCTCGATCGAAAGAAAGCACACTTCTCCAAGTTCCCATAAAGCTACTGCTCACGAAGACACTGAAGAACCTAGCGAAGGTGCCCCTCATGCTCCTCATGCATATGTGAGTAAATCAGAATGTCATCAAGGAAGATGAGCATGAAGCGATCTAAGAAGGTCTTGAATACCCCATTCATCAAACTCATAAACACTATTGTGGGGGCATTTGTCAAACCGAAAGGTACCACGGTGAACTCGTAGTGCCCATATCTCATACGAAAGGTAGTCTTATGAATGTCTGCCTCGTAATCCTCAACTGATGGTACCCTGACTTGAGATCAATCTTAGAGAACATTGTAGCCCCCTTCATCTGATCAAATAAATCATCAATCGTGGAAGGGGGTAATGATTCTTGATTGTTACTTTATTTAGTTGACGGTAATCAATACATAACTGTAAGGATCCATCCTTCTTCTTCACGAAGATCACCAGGTGCACCCTAAGGGGATACACTAGGATGGATTAGGCCCTTCTCCAGAAGGCCCTCAAGCTATAACTTGAGCTCACATAGCTCAGAGTAGTCATCCGATAGGGTGCTCGTGAGATAGGCTCTACGCCCGGAACTAGATCTATATGGAAATCTATCTCATGTGGGGGAGGTAACCCTCAGTAGCTCCCCTGGAAACACATCAGCAAACTCTATCAAGATGGGATGGTCATCGAGGGATGGTCCACTCAACTCATCCTCTGATCTATCACTAACCGTAATAGAAAACAACTGACAACCCCATCACGCACATTGCTTAAGCTGCATAGTGGAGATGGTGCGAATGGAAATGGCCCTCCTAACTCCTGATATCACTGACTCCACTCCAAGATCATCTATGTAAGTAATAGTCTTATGGTAATAGTCCACTCTAGCTCTATGAGCAGACAACCAATCCATGCCTAAAATAACACCATAATATCCTAATGGAAGGATTCGAAGATTAGAAGTAGTGGTGAAAGGTCCCAAATCCACTACACACTCCTTAACTAAGGAGTCTACAAAAATTTTGGCTCCTGAAGCCATCTCAACATCCCAACTATGACCCTACCTAATCGCCACCAACCCCGTAACACTCTACTAAGGATGGTGTAATAAATGAATCAAAAGAACCAGAATCAAATAATATAGAGGTGAAAATACCATCAATACTACCCGTCATCTCAATGACTGTGCTCTGGTGCTTGCTCATTAATGCGGTTCTTGATCGCTGTGTAAATCTAATGACTCCATTCCATATCTCCAATTGTAGGCTCTAAGATCTGTATCTTACCCTTGTTAGGGTTCTGGGGGAAATCTCTCCAAATGATGTCCAACAACACCAAAACCATAGTAGTTACCTGGTCCTCTCAAAGTGGGATGCGGCTCTCACTGGTGCTCTAGATGTCTGAGTTGTGGAACCGATGACCCAACTATGGTCTGCTGTGGCCTCTCGTTGTCGAGCTCCCGCTAACCGAGCCCTCAGGTCCACCCCTGTGTCTGATGGGACCCCTAGAAGGAGGCCCCATACTCGACCTCTCTGTGCATCAACTCTCTGTGGAGGCCTATATGGTGGGGAAATATTGCTGCTCGTTTTTGTGGTCTAAATGATGCATGTGATGAATGCTCGACCACCACGAGGAGGAGGTGATGACCCCTCGATCTACTATCTGCATCTACTGTATGTGGCTCCTGACTTGGTCTCTAGCCTACTGGGTCTTTCCCCGAGTCTCCTCTACTATGTAGGCCTTCTCTACGGCCTCTGCTAAAGTCTGTGGGCGTAGTGGATCCGAACCGCACCTCCAATGTCTAGATTTAGGCCCCAGATGAACCTGTGGATCTACACCTGCTCATCCTGCATGTACTCAATGTACTAGAGTAGATCCAAAAACTTACTCTCATACTCTGCCACTATGAGGGATGCCTATCGGAGGTCATGGAACTCATCGATCCACTACTTGTATAAACCTCCGGGAAAATATCTGCTCTCGAATCTCTCCTCAAATAGCTCCAGGTGTGAACTGTCTCGTAATCAACATGGAGCTTTTTCTCCTCTGGTCCTCCACCATACTCCAGCTCCATCCCTTAAGATGGATTGCAACATGAGATTTTTGTTGCTAGAATAAAGACAAAGCTTCAAGCAATCCGCTCAAGCTCACTAGCCATGCCTCGCCATAAAATCCCCTGTGTCACCCGAATACTGTGATGGTGAAGCTTCGGGATCTCCCCGTAATGTGATCTATTGTTGACGCCTGATGACCCTAGGTCTCTCACACTCCTCCCTCTGTCTAGGGCTCCGTGACCTATCCCTGTGTCCCGAAATTCGGTCACCATGTCCCCTCGAAGGTGACTCTACTCTAGCTGACTCTCCATGGAAATTCTCTCCTCCATGCTCCTCGCTGGGTGGAGGAGGTGCATGTCCCTCAATGGAAGTGACTCTATCATGTCTCTCGCCTACATGCCTTCCTACCGATCCTCCACGTAACGCGCATTAACATCCTAAAGGGTGCAGCAAGATCAGTGGCAGGGATGGTTACCATAGCTTTGATCGGAGGTGGTAAATCTAGGTCTATATGAAATACCCCTCGTCTTGTCTATGCCTCCTACATAGAACAAAATGAGATTTATTTTATTACTTAAGTCTTCTTTAGTTTCTAAGTTTACTATCATATACTATTTTCAAATAGTTTTGTTTTCTGGGTTAAAAGATGTGCTAGTTTAAAATTTCATGTCTCAAGTCTTCTCTAGTGTGCCCAATGGTCCAATTTTTTGAACCCACAGCTCTGATACCAAGTGTAACACCCGCAAAAATGACGTTCAAGAACTCGCTTCAACCAAACACTTAACCCGAAAATGCGACTAAATTTTTTTTTTTTTTTTTTTTTAAAAGAGGAAAGTTATGGTACAAGAATGATGCAAGGGTGCTTAACCTTTACGGTTCATTAACTTACTTACATTACTTAACTTAGATTGAAGATTGAGCAACCAAGTCTAGTTATTAGGTACATATTCACAAAACTTGTAGGGTACATTAATCAACAGTTTTAAGGAAGGTAACAAGGTTTAATTAAAATAAAAAGGTGTTTTCTTCTTTTTCCATTACGCTCAATTCTAACAAGGTTAACCTTATGCTAAGTTATTAAATTCATTATTTTAATAACTTAAAGAACTATTTTATAAAATCCTACACATACTAAGGGTCCTAAGGACACCACACCACTAGGTAATTAAAAGACCCCACTCACCCATCTACACATACCCTTAAGGTTTGAAATTAAATATTTAAAATTACATTATTCTTTAAAAAGTAGGGTCAATTCTCCACCCTTAGATCAAAACCATCTTAGCCACTAGATCCTAGGGTTCCCAACTTAGCCCTAAAATCCTTATGAAAGTCTATTAAAACCTTTTCTTATTCTAACCTTCTCATTTGGTTCAATTTCTTTTGTTAAATTTGCAGGTTGGAGAGAAAGAAGCCATGAGAGCAAAAGAGAAGAAGCCATGGAGGATTCTTCAAGAAGATTTAGTTTAGATTTAGCTTAGTTAGTCTTTTATTTATGTAATTTATTTCTTTCAAGGATTGGGAGGAGTTTCCTCCTCCAATCTAGTTTTTATTTCAAGATTTTAGTGTATTGGGTTTTAAATTTGGGGCAAAACCCTACCCCCTTTGATATAAATGAAGAAATGCTTTTAGATTCACCATTAGAGAGTTTTGATGTCACACCCCTATGTATTCATCTTTATTTACTTGCTGGAAGCATTATATTTAATTTTTACACTTAGGAATTAGAGAAAATGGTTACATTTTATGCACAAAGCGGATCCGTGGAATTCTTTCATAAGTGATATGTGACCCACCCCGCATAGGGTGACAAACACAGACCGCCACTCGGCCGGGTGACAAACACAAGACACCCTCGGCTAGGTGATAAACACATGACCGCCTGCCTGTGCCGGGTGACAAACACAGGATCGCGCCTCACGCAGGGTAAGTCTGTTTCAAAAATAGAACCTTAATGCCAAGATTTTTACAAAACTTAAAGTTGCTAAAGGGTGTAAAAATGCATCCTTGATTTTTTTTTATTCATTTCAAGTTCCAGATTTGAGATTTATTGCTCATTTATTCATTTCTTGCTAAATCTATTCATTTTTATGTGTTTTCTTTTCTATTAACTTCATCTACTTACAAGAATAATTTCTCTTTGTTTAACTAAGTCTTTCTTTTCATTACAAGCAAAAAGGAATATAAATCTATTTCATTCTTTAGTCATTTTCTACTATAAAAACAACATTTCTACATACCATGCAATCTAACTTATTTTCCCTTTCATTTTACTACCATGTTCATTCATTCAAAATAACCATATTAACTTTATTTTCTATAAAATGATATTTTGTAACAAAAACAACTTATGAAAATCTCTACATTTTCTTCTTCCTCATATTTACAAACAATAACTACTTAATGCAAATATACTTTCTTTTCCATTGTAAAATAGATCAACCTTTCAATACATTCAAGATTTCAACAATGTGAATTTACTTTCTTTTACTACTTGCAAACTATCTTTACAATACATTATTTCTTCTTTTATTTTCCCATTTGTTTCTTTCTCATGCAATGCAATAACAATAAAACAATAGGATAACAACTTTCTTTAACAATGCCATTACAAATTTCCTCCACTTGAAGTGGGGTAAACATACCAAAATGTACACAAGGAAAGAACCATATTATTACAATTTCTTCCACTCTAAGTGGGTAAAATAAAAAGGTAGTTTTCACATGGTCACCAACAAGACTCCAAGCTCCAACACCAACAGATAGCTCCTCCAAAAATTTCTTGATTCACAACAAAATAAGGGGAGAGGCAACACTCTCCTCCCAACCAAGATACCCAATGGAGAAGAGAAGCCATCCTCTCCATTGGACCCCGAGCCCCAACCACATTACAATGGGATAAAATTCAACTCATGGCAACTACTAGCTTCCACAAAACTTACATAAAATTTCACATTCATTCCATATCCATTCAAACACAAACAACAACTCAACAAGAGGAAACAACCAAAATAACAAAGCCACAAGGCTTATCACAAAAGCCAAAAGAGTAAGACCTATGGGGAGGCCACTTATGCCTCCCAATGGGAATGGGTGCCACCTAAAAATCCTCCAATGCAAAACACAATACCCCTAACAACTCTTATGCCTCCCTCAAGTACCCCTTATCCCTCCATCCACTCTTATGCCTCCCCGAACTCTTATGGCTCCCTCAAAGTAAGAAAAGAAGAGAATGTGAGAATTTCTCATACAAGGTGGACACCCAACCCAAACTTCCTCCTCAAGAACATGATTTCTTATGTCTCCCTCAAATAAACTCCCCATAGTCTCCTCCCACTCCTAACTTAGGCATTCTACCCATACCCAACAAGCATTTCAAAAAAATAACAACATTCAACAAACATATACACACATATATGAAACAATAACATAATATAAACAAAGGTGAAGCTCCTACCTTTCCATGGTAGAGCTTGTTCCAAGTATGAAGTTCCAAACTCCTCCAAAGATCAAGCAAGCATCCACAAGCCAGTAAATACAAGAGACTAAAATTAACATGTAACCCTCTAACAAGTTAAAAAGGAGTTCAATAAACAGAGTGAAAGGAGAGGAGGGATGACGGGTTCTGGCAGGATGCCACCTAATTTTCCTCCACTCCACATCACTTGGTCAACCTCATATCATTCCAAAGCACCATTAAGGAG
>CM031233.1:1263714-1349590 GCA_018340775.1 Taxus wallichiana var. yunnanensis
GCTCAGTGTTGGTGAATTCCTATTATCTGATTTGATGAATAAAATGATTGTGGATTAGTGAGTAAAGTATATCAATTGCCAGTTAATTTACACCACCAATCTCTTCGTCATGGCCTGCACTACGCAGCACTCTTGTAAGAACAAGATGTTAAAAGTGTCCACCTAAAGCATCCCTCCATGTGATTCATTGTTGATTTTCATATATATCTAGTATATAGTTATGGATCATTTATGTTTAGTTGAGTTTTCTATTCAGACATCTCACTCACCTCTGAAAAGAGGGGGAATTCATGGATTTTATTACATATATATTTACGCACATCAAGAACAAACAAAAAAATTATAATTTAGGACTACAATGGGACAAGGTACAGATTATAAACACTAAAATTAAATACAAAACATGAATAGATTACACACAAGGAAAATTGTCTACTAGGCTAAAATCGCTAGACATGTAAACCATAATGGATGTTTTTATCCTAGGTACATATTGTTAATATATTCAAAATTTTTGATATTCTCAAAGATAGATAAAATTTTCTAATACATGTTTAGGAATATATTACATAGTTTAAAGTATAGTCCACTAAGCATTATGGTACATAATGTGGGGTTTGGTATTTTATTATTTTCAACACTCGCATAAATGAGAAATAGCTTTCACTACAAGGTATACGTGGCTTAATATTTCTTCTCCTTCTTCCATATTTAGAATTTTACATCTAATACTCACAAGACAACCCATATGTTGGGGTATACAAAAAGTCACTTGTTTCTAATTCAGGGTATTTTCAATTAGACCCAGATTCATCTACAACGCTTGTGTTTTTCGTAAGAATATTTAATGGGAAACAAGAAATCTCTATAACACCCTTATTCTCACTCTTCCAAGGAGGACTTTGGGTAACTAGAAATCCCTATAACACCCCTCCTCCTTTTAGATGGTTCTCGGGACGACAAGAAAGTTATGTAACATCTTTCCTTTTGTGTCAAGTCACAGACACCCAATTCCTTTACATCTCTAACATATCCTTTAAAAATAGGTATGGATCACCCCAAACCTTTTCATTTTAGTTCCAATCCATATCTCCAATTTAAAAAAATCAGAAGCTTTCCATTCCATAAAGAAAACAAGGTTACTCCTTCCATGCAAGTTGCCTCTATTAATATTTATAAATTCAATTGTTCAAGTTACAAATATAATTTCAAATCTAAGTTTGATTGCTAAATTTTTATTTTCAATATCAATACACTCTTATGTTGTAGGTTTCATCAGCGGATGGTGCTAAAGAGATACAAGAAAAATCAACAACCTGAGAGAAAATACGAAGTGTGTTTACATACTTCCTGAGTATATATTTCCTTAAGCATGTTTTTCACATTTCATACTTTAAATTGGGGGAGAATTTTAGACACTTAAATTTCAAACAACAACTTGGTCTTTACAATTAGAGGATGACTTTCCTCACATTCTAAGCCTATGTGATTTATCTTTAACTCCTTTTATATGAATTTCTTCTTTGCTTTCGCCACTTACTTTTTTGTTTGCAGTAACTAGTTACATCATTACACGCAGTATATTCCTCCACCACATCATTCCCATAGCTTTTACAATCCTAATGAATCGTCATATACGGGATCATCCATTTTAGACCTAACTATCCAATGATTTATTCCAAAGCCAACCCATTTTATTCCCATCAACTCAATTGGTTAGTTTTTCAATTTGCAATCTTTTATGGATTTTTCATATCCTATAGTTTCATCCTTAAATGCAAAACTAAACCTATAAAATCCTATATAATTAATTATGACTCATTTATTTACATTACCTTGAATTTTTAAGAGCATACTTACAAAGTACATTCCAAAATAACTCTAATATCTCCTAAATCCCTTCAAAAATGTATAAAAATCTAGGAGTATCCCCACACATTTATTAGAACTCCCAATCAAGTTTAATAGTCACGCCTTCTCAATTTAAATACCGATAAGAAAGGTCAATATAAGTTTTGGGTAGTCGTAGATTCACTCAGATATCACAAATTTATAGCTTAGTGTCTCAACAATAATAATGGGAATGCCTCTAAGGTGTGGGAACCTAGCTCCTTAAGTATACCTCTAGAGAAATTCTCGATCATATATCCTTACTCTCTATTTTATCAAGATTTACTCTAATCTACTAGTTATGGGAGAAAAGGGATGAGAAAATAAAAGGAAAATGGTGATGCGCCATTAATTATGTGGATCACCCTCCATATATGAGTTATAAAGAGAGAGGAAAAAGAAAAGATTCATAAGGGTTATATATGAGCCACAACATAGACTCATCACTTTAAATCTAACTCTCAGTCTTAGCCTATTGTTTCACCAATAAGTCATGGTACAATGTATGAGTAAGATAGATAAGGTAAGGTGAGGAGGAATACCTATGAAATGAAGGTGGAAGGTAGAGTGTGTGTGTTCTAATTTCTTGATCCATCGCTGATTGCATGAGAACTTCCTTTGCTAGGGAGGAACTACCTATGAATGCAAAAAAGACCACAAGAAGAATATTAAACAATATATGTCAGGACTACGTAGCATGTGCTAGATTCAAAAAGTGATACTCTCAGATGGTTTTCAATCCACTATTTAATACAATTTAATGCAAGAAGTAACATAAAAATAACATCCTACTATAGTTGATATGATTTAGGTGTATCATTGAAATATAATAAGAAAATCTAATCCAACACGTAAGGTTATGATCAGATTCGGAAGTCGGACAGGTGTAGCCAAGGTGACTCAAGTAATGTCAGGTCAAGATTAGGTTTTAGGTGGATTTGGGTTATTTGGGTGAAGGTTATGAGGTTATTTTTACAAGTAGAATTACTAGATACAAATACCAAATTGGTTAGGTATGATCGATGTCATTGAGAGGGAAACCAATGATGGTTCGAGTTAACCTATTGGCACGTTGGTAAAGCAGCGGAATGGTAAAACTCAATAAAATTTAGTTTTCGGGGGATTCTCCGTGATTGCACGGGAATAGATGGAGAATGGTGAGGTTAGTAATAAAGTTATTGGGAATGATTAGATATGTTAAGAGTGGGTATGGAGAGTTGGGAGGTCAGAGTAGTTAGGTGGATGGATTGACGGGAATGTGTGGAAATGATGGGATGCTTGATGAAAGGAGAATAGGATTTAAAAGAGAAAGCTAAAGAAATGATGATCTAAGTATGGAATGATGCAAATCAAAAAATGCTCTTAATTTGTATCTACAAACTTGATGGTTTGAGACGAAGGTGATGGTTGATTTGTGAAACTAGTGTTCAATGTCATGGTAGTGTTTCCTTAATTCTATCATGAGCATGCCAATGTCTTCAAATCCAGTCTGATCATCACTCAGGTCATGGTCCTGGATATGAGAGGGCTCTAGTTTTTGTGCGTGCAGCTATCTCTCTCTCTAAACTCAAATAATTCTTCCAACCTCCAGAACAAGGTTACCAAAAATGAATATATGGTAATTGACAACGATTTAGGTTAACCGACATCGGCTTAGGTTAACTAACATGATTACTGAGTAGGAAATCCTAGGTTTGCCAAAATAGCATATCTTGGCTATCTTTTTACTAGTTTTACTCGTTGGTTCAGGTCTAAAATGGTATTTTCTGCCCATGTAAGTAAGTGGGCATGTTGTTAGAGAAAGAATAGGCATCTAAGTGTTAGGGTTAGACTAAGTCTCAGTTAGTTATGGTAAGTAGAGATTGAGTCCTAGTTAGAATGAACATGCTAAGAATAGGTCCATGATGAGGTGTCTAGGTGATGTAGCTAGGTGAGGTGGTCAAGTGAGGACATTAATTAAATTAGTTAAAGTAATTAATTCAATTAATCATGTACACTATGGGATATGAATATAAAAGGTATGGTATATGAATATAAAAGGTATGGTTTATTTAATTAATGTACAGGGCTATAAGGGTGGTGACAACCTAATTTTGTGTTCTACATTTTTCCCCTTTTTGTCACGTATCTTGTATTCGTAAGTTTAAGTTGACAAAATAGGAAGTGATTGCCCCATGTTTGGGTGAAGGTGATCCCCCTTAAACCGAGGAACCGATGAGGTGCTATAAGGAATCGGTGAATGGTTTGATAAATGTAGATGGTGGAAGTTAGGGTAGATGTGGAAGAGTATGGGTATTTTGGGAAAGGGTGATGGTCAATTCAGGTTATAATTAATGATCTAGGGTCTAATTGCATAATCAAAATGGAAATCAAATGCACGCACACGTATAGACTATAACACAATACCGAGGTTGAAGAGCACGCAAACTCTACATCATCCAAGGTTGATAGGTTTATCCAAACAAGGGTGAAGTGATTCAGGTATCCAAGGCATAGGATATGGTCAGAAACACAATGTAGGTTAGGTGCAGGAATGTTTAGGTATGTTCCAAGACACCAAAGGTTTGGACTTGATAAACGGCATGGAAATAGGAAAGGTATGGTTGTTAGGCTAAAACAACATGGGTAACATAATTGCAGTAAGGTATAACAAGTACACAAGGTCAATGGTCACACCAAGTAGGTCAGGTCTAGGTAAATAGGTCATGGCATAGGTAAGGCCAAGGTATAGGTAAAATAACAAATCCCGAGATGCAACTAAGGAAATGTAGGGGTAGTTTGGGCTCAGAGGTAGGTTGTAATAAGTGTGGGTGAGGTCAAAGGGTATTGGGAAATGATGAGTTGAGGTCAAAATGGGAAAAATGGGGTAAAAATGGTATAGCACAGAAACCGATGTCATTTATAAAGTAGTTGGACGCTGGTTTTCTATGATCGATGCAGTCATGTCGGGTTAGGGTTAATAAAAATAAAAATCCATATTTTATGGATTCATTTTAACATGTTGCTATTTGGGAAAATGATAGAGTAGTGGGGTAAGAGTAGAAAGTGATGGTACAAGGTGTTTGAGCTGAGTTGGCGAGTGACTAACTAACATGATTGATGTTCGGTAGGTGGGTCCACGAGATCGATTGGAGCCATTTGATTGGTGGTGAGGTGAGAGGTTGATTTGTGGCATGGTAAAGGTGGGGAGAGGGTTTAGGTGGGCCACCGGCGAGTAGACGGATGTACCACCATGTAGACAACACCGAGATGAGGTAGGATTCAATCCACTTCAAGATTTGGATTAGAAAATATTGTTTTTAAATTGGTTTGGGTTAAAGGGGGTTTGGGTGGAAATTTATTTTGCATTTGTAGGTAAAATGAATGAAATGAGGGGGTCCAATATAGTGTAAATAGGGGTGGGAATGAAGTTATGGTAGGTTTGGGTAGGGTAGAGTAGGTTTTAGGGTGTTTTTGTCAATTTTTGAGAGGGAGGGTTTGGGTTTTGGTTTTTAATGTCATGACAGTTGGACCGACATCTGGTCGAGGTTGGCCAACATCGGTTGGCCTAGGGACGGTCATCCCAAGACCGAGGTGACCTACGCGATGAAATTGAACCGGCATCGGTCAAGGAAAATCGGTGATAGTTAAGGCGGCCAACGCCGATTAGGGATGATGAGAAATAGGGGTAAGGAATGGGTAAGGGGAAGTAAAATATTTGAGGAATGGATAAGGAAGGTGTTTGTAGGGAAAATATGGTCAAAGGGGTATTTGGGCGATGGTGGGGGTGACAAGTAGAATAAGGAGAATAGGTATAAGATGAACTCGGATGGGTAAGGATGATAAGGGAGAAGAGGTGTAACAATACACTAAAAAAAAAAAAGTGTAGTCGGTGAGGGTTGTCGTGTGGGTAGGGTGTGGTGGGAAATAGCTATGTCATGTAATAGGTGTGTTGGGTAAATGGTATGTTTGGTATGGTCAGGTTAAAAAATGTTGTGTTTGATTGGAGTGCGGGTGAGAGAGCAAGATTACGGATGCGAGACAGAGTACCACCTCTATTACTGGTGATACGGTCAAGTGTGATTTGCTTGAGGAGTGGAGGAATGTGACAGATGTAGGACTAATTAGAATTTGACATTATCGGTGTGTAGCCCAAGATCTGAGTTTGATGGTCACACTCATCGATAGATGGGATTTAGCAACCAATACTTTTCATTTTCCTGAAGGGTGAGATTACTATCACCCTCAGAGGATGTATATAGGATCCTACGGCTGTTCATAATAGAGGAGAATATCTATTTTATTACCTCGAGAGGCCTTAGAGGAGCCGATAGTAGTTATTTTTGGAGAGGTGATGACAAAGCTAAAATACCATAGTGTAATCCCGAGCTATGGAGACATGTACGCGGCATATCCTCGGAGAGATGAGGTTGGTTATCCCGATTATGGAGGGTGTGTTGTTTTGCGTTGCCGGATGCGGAGGGTGTGAGATTCCCATGAGCACTAATAGGAGTTCTCCGAGGACATCATGGAGGATAGGATATGTTTTTCTTGGTGTAGTTGTAGATAGAGAGATGTGGGCCTATGGGAGGCTTTAGAGGTTCATTTTGTGTTGACCTTCCTTCTTCATTGTTGGGCATACGATCACATCATATGTGTGTGTCTAGTTAATTTTTCACGACCTAATGAATTTGATGTGAGCTTGGTCAGAGTTGGTTAGATGTATTGGGTAATGTACGTACCCAAAATTTTAGGTACTATACCCTGGAAAGATGTTACACATACCCCAATGATGATACATGTCTCCTCGCAAGGTGTTCGGAATCCAGGAAAATCGAGCCAAGTATATGTTTGTATCATGTATTCCTTGCTTTCGGCCTCCGGATTTTTTTTCCCTCTGCCCCCTTTTTTTCTTACATTTTGGTCTTCAGTGATGAGACCACCACCCAAGACAGGCAGCGAGTCCAGTAACCCAGCGCCTGTATAGTATGGTGGCGGTCCTGTCTTCGCATTTTCGAGAGAAAGTTTCAACGATCACGTCAAACATAAATCTTCAATTTCTACCCACATTCTTCAGCTACTTTGCTTTGCATTTATGTTTTGGCTGCCCTATGAATAGTGTTTTCACTTTGTTTAATGGTAAAAGAGTTCAATTCCAAGTTACCTTCTTGTGATTGCATTTTCTATAAATAGCTTGTTTTCAAACAAATGGCCCCTCTCCTTCTCTGTTTAATCATTTAGTCTTTGAGTTTCTTGCTTAGAATTCTATTAGTTTCATGTTTTGCATCCATTGTTGGTCTTTCTTTGCTGTTTAGGGGTCATTCAATCTTCTTGTTTCATTCTTGCCTCATTGTTGTTCCATGCAAGCCAGTTTAAAATAAGATAGTTTCATTCTTAGATTGGAATCCATTTAAAGTTATAGGTTTTGTTAGTCACAATATATATCTTGAAAACTCTCAAAGTGCATTTGTGTTGTATTCCAGCAATAAATCCCACTAGGAATTGCATAGTCAAGCTCTGTTCACTTGCACTATCTCTCTCTTACTCGCATTGTATTCGGTCTATATCCAAAAGCTGCCATTGTTCGAGTTCCTCATTCTGTTGATGCTATCATATACATGATTTTCTAGATTCGAGAGAACACAAAGGAACAAGAAGACCACACCGAGGTGAAAAATTCACACACAACCTGGATTTACCAATCTTCTCGTAAACACCAGGTTTGAGCTATCAAAGTTCTAGTTACAAATGTATCAAATAGAGTAGTGAAAAATTTATTTCGATAAAAAAATTTCTCTCGATATCACCAGGGAAGCTATGGGGATTGATAGTTTCTAAGAAACCGTGCTTCATTCCTCACTTTTGAGGTAGGATTGAGAGTATTTCAATTTGAAACAATTAGTTTCTTAAATATTTAGAATAAATTCACAATCGCAGTAAATAGCCACACCAAAGCTATTTTGTTTGTTTTAATTCTTTTACTAGATTAGTTGTTCATTTTCTAAATATATTAGAATAGTTGCTCTTTAATTTCATTAAAATACGTCATCGAAAATACAAAAATAGAAGAATACATGCATAGTATAAATACATCTTTCGTAATTAGTTTATTAATTTTAGTTAAAAGATAAATCATTTTGCATGACAATCACGCGACCTAGAGAGCCCAGAGAATACATATTTGAACCAAAAATCTGTAACCAAATCTACCCACAAAACTAGTTGATATAGATCAAAACCTTAGGATACGGTGTCTTTAGAGCAACATTAAACCTACAAGAAATTAATGAACAACCGAGAGGGTTAAATATCGAAGATGACAAGGCATACACATTTTGGTCAAGTCATCCTAACTATAGACTACCTTGATAGGATATCCGTATGATTGTACAAGGACTCGAAAGAGAACAAGTATTTGGTTGTGATCCTTTAGATCCACAACCTAACGCAAGAGACCTCCTTGTTGACATAGATACTAGCTTATGCATTCAAGTTGCGTAACACCTATAACGTATTCTAAAAATATTACACAACTCCGGTACTAAACATAGAAAATGAAAAGGCTTATGACTATTGGATAATCGGAAGAAGGGATTAATTCTTCACATGACCCTAACAAGTCCACAACAACCATGAACTCCGGTTGTGATCCCCAAGTCCCACAACCCAACGGGCCTACAAATCAGTTAAGTATTGACACCGCTTACGAGCACCGGTATTTAGATCCTCACCACTCCCACTAGATATCATAACGCAATTCTCCATATTAAATATAGAAGCCAATCAATCTAATATTTTCTGGACTAGACCAGAAAATCACCCATAGTTCACTAAAAATCCACTACACCTCCTATCACCATTTTTCATAACCTTTTCTGGAAATATATACGAAGCTCCCATAGGTCACTTCCCACGTATCCAATAACCAATAAACAATATCTCAGAGAGCTTGACATTGATTGGAGCCTCCAAACACTATTATATCTGAACAAACCATTACACCAATTCAGGTTAGGAGGGCCTTCTTCACCTTAGATCTGCAGATTCCATTATTGCGTATTGAGGATATAAGATTACCCAACTAGTTTGTCTACATCCACATATATTCCACTTTCACCACTGCCGTCTAAAGCACGACCTCGGGAGGTCGGGTAT
The DNA here is from genome assembly GCA_018340775.1 of Taxus wallichiana var. yunnanensis. Taxonomy (NCBI): domain Eukaryota; kingdom Viridiplantae; phylum Streptophyta; class Pinopsida; order Cupressales; family Taxaceae; genus Taxus; species Taxus wallichiana. The sequence goes on from CM031233.1 coordinate 1,272,739, forward strand.
GAGGAAGAGTTACTTGTAGATTCCCATGCTCGCATGTCACTTTTCCATCGTACAAAACTGGTGAACCCGACATGAAACAAACAAATATTCCCCTTTTATTTTCATTTCTTTCATCCACCTTCACTCTTTCCCATTATTCTATGGGTATTCATATACCCCCGAATATGTCGGGATACGACGCATATGGTAGACCTCTCTCAGGTCTTGAAGCAAATTATAGTCAAACAAATATACAACCATCACCTCGCTTCGCATGGGATTATAACTATTCAAGTAATTACTTGTCATCTTAAACTCCCCTAAAGAATTAGCTCTAGTTCTTCATTCGATTGAGGAGTTGCATCAGCCACACAAACACAACAACTAGAGCCCTCAAGCTCTAACAATATGACGTTTACTAGAGAATCCACTTCATCTCCTCGGGTCTTGTTCAAACCACATATTAGTAGACAGTCAGATCCACTCCCATTTTTGGATGAGGAGTACTTAGCACGCTATGCTAGAAGTGAACAATGCTTCCAAAACATGTATCCACCTATAGGGAGTTTACAAATACAATATGATACCCTATTCCAAGAAAACACCCCCATTCCTCCACCTATGGGAAATACCTCGGTGAAGCTTGGTAGGGTAATGATCAATTCATAGTAGGGTATCATACCCCTTTACAACCTCAAGGTATACAACAAATGCCATTAAGGAAAAACATTGTGTCTTCACCAATAGAGGTCATTTCAGCCTTAGCTGAAAAGGTTAGAGGGCTAGAACTTGCTCAAGCAAACCAAAATTCATATTTTGGGCAAGCAAGAATCCCCAACCCTCCACATCACCCCAACCAGGTTGACCTTCTTATAGGAATAGGCACGTTAGGCATGCCTCCTCAACATCCATATAATTACCCACAACAAACACCAACTAGGACCACGTTTTCAAATGCCGCTCCAGTTGAAAACATGACACCTCCCGGCTTGGCACCAAACAACCCATACCAAAACAATGCTCCTCCTTACTTAAACATTTATTCAAAGTCACCACAAGGAGACATGTTCTCTTCTCCCATGATGTTTGTTCAACCAAAGGGATTCCCTTATGTCCCTACAAATATGTATGCTACGTCATATCAGCAAACCATGCCACACCCAACCCTCAAAGCAAAGAACCATTGATGATCGAGGCCTATGTGGTAGAGACTTATTTAGAATATTTAAAATAACCCTTCGACTTCACCATACGAAGTGTTATGCTTCCAAGACCTCTTCCTGATTTTCCCAAATACAAAGGGGAAGGAGATCTAAATGCACACATTAAGGCCTATTCCACAGCCATACAGGAATTACTCCCTCGGGATGGAGTTGTTGCTAAGATATTCCCTAAGAACTTAGAGGTATTGCCCTTGATTGGTATTACAAAATACCTAAATCCTCGATACATTCATTTAAACAACTCGTGTCTGAGTTCATCAAAGCTTTTGATATGAACAAATTGTTAAGAACAAGGATTAGGGAATTTTTACATATTAAACAAGAACATAATGAATCTGTTGCTCATTTTATTCAAAGATGGCGTACGGTTCTCTACTCATCAGCAAGTGCTTCAAATATGGATCAAATGGAACTATGTGATTTATTCCTTAATTCTCTCAACAGAGAGATAAAGGAAGAAGTCTAGAAGTTCCCACTAAGAACTTATGATGAAGTACTCGAGAGTGCTCTCCGAATTGACCAAGCAATGATAGATAGTGGTCGTAAGACATATGGAACAAATGGGAAATTAACCACTCCCAATCAAAACACCGTGGCCTATCCTAATACTGGGAATGCTAATCAAGGACCTAAGATCCTTAACAAGAACCGCGGAGTTACAACAAATGGAGTAATCGACCAAGTTAAAAGGGTTAACATTGTAAAATTTCACCACCTATTAACAATCGGAAATAAAAATTTTACTCCAACAATCAACACAATGGATTTTAATCGTCCACCATGACCACAACAACAACAATGACAAATCCAAACACAAGGTCCAAATCAAAACCCAACTAGATATCAGAGTCAAAACCAAAGGCAACAACCTTAAAATTTTAACTCTAATAAACAGCAATCTTATCGAATTTTAGGCCACAACAACAGTTTTAAATCAACATCCTTGAAATTATAATCCCAATTTGTATTGTGGCTTCAACAAAATTCAAGGCCACACTACTACGGATTGTCGTGACTACAATAAATTCATGCAACGCTTGTCGAAGATCAAAAGCAACTCTTTATAGATATGTTTTTAGAAAATTCTATAGTACATCATGTCAAACGCTTATACAGGGACAATTTCCCCTCAAAATGCACCCCTCAAGATCTTTAATGATCCAATCCCAAACCATTCTAACAATAACAAGCTAGATCCTAAGCAGAGAACAAACAAGGGTGTTATAACAGAAACAATGATCATGAAGCCTCAACTTCATTAAATCCACTAGTCGCACCCCAACTAGAACTCGACCCCAAACTAAGATAGTTGGCTTGGTGGAGTTAGAGCACCGAGCTACCTATAGAAACCATAACAAGAACACGGGATTATTCTTCTCAACCAACTCCAAGTTATCCATTGGAACAGCACAACATTCAACAAATGTTGGTAAAACCCATAAAGCGCCTATGATTTAATTAATGACTTAACTTAAACCTTCTCTCACATCTCCTTTTTGGATTTATTAAAAAACTCTCCCACCCACAGGGCTGCCCTCTTAGAAGCATTAGGCCTTGGTCATGTAATCAACATCACTCCTCCCCTAGAAATGCAAGTAAACCATGTAGAATTTGACATCTATCCTCTAGGGCAGCCAGATAGGGATACTGAGTTTATATTTGATATAAGCAAAATGCCAATAGACGTTGAGATTGCACGAAGAGGCGACCCAGCTTTACATTTACAAGTATGGGTTTACAATAATTATGTTAAATGCGTAATGGTTGATGATGGGGCAGAAATTAACATAGTCCCCTTTGCTTTTCTTCAAAAGTTAGGATATGGAGAGACAAAATATTCCACAATGTGAAATACATTAAGAGGATATGATAGCCTCAAGGCCACTTCAATTAGAACCATAGTTTTACCAGTCACTTTAGGACTAAGACCGTCTCTCATCGAATATTATATTATAGATCAGGAAACCAACTATAATATGATCCTTGATCGACCATGGATACACCGCATGAAGGAAATCCCTTCCATGTTATTCCAAGAAATAATATTTCTACACTTAGGGAAAATATTTGTGGCACAAGGTGACCCAAAACCCTTTGATATACACCTAGCTGATTTGAAGAAAAGACCAGTGTTCACTCCAAGTTTGAACTCCCAACAAATCAACTCATCAAACCAATTAATTCAAAACCAAAAGAAAATTTGATACCCACCGCAATTAGAAATTACAAATCTAGCCGAAGACATTCCAGCACTCAAAAATGAGACCAACGTTATAGAAACAGTGTCACTAGGGACTATCGCAAAAATGTCGAGTTCTAGAGAAAGACTTACCTATTCTCCTACCATTTGATTCTATGGGTATGGGACACACCCTGGGAATTGCTTCTCTTCCATCAAATGAAGTTTTTATGGTAGAAGTAACCGAAGCAAAAGAAATAGATATGACAAATACCCCAACATCCATTTTTCCAAGCAAATATTGGACTCTCCACTTCGATAGGGCTAGATTTTGCATTGGATCTGGGGCAAGAGTGATCTTTACTTCACCCGAGGGAAAGATCCTACCTTTTTCCTTTAAATTAAACTTTGAATGTACAAACAATGGGGCTGAGTACGAAGCTCTCCTACTCGGCCTCATCCTAGCCAAAATAATGGGTGTTGTAGTCATTTTTGTACCCACCAAGAACAAGGGAACCTCATGCGCACTGGCCTATCACCCAACGGGTGCTAGGCACTCACCCGAGGCACGTGAGAGGGAGCCGAGTCTCTCTTTTATGTGAGTTTAGTGGAAGGCATAATTCATGATCTTGACTTAGTGATTTAATAGACATGAAGAAGCTATAGAGCTCAGAACGGCTTCTACACCCCTTCAGTCATAACAAAAGTAAAAGCACGCAACAAAATTAATAGAACTAGGAAGTTGTAAATCCACAAATAGACTTAACATTCAAGTAAGGTTCATGATTATACAAGATCAAAAGCATAGTAGAAACATGTAGATAATACAGGAAGGAGATCTTAATATAAACACAGTGGTAACCTTATCATATTCATTCATAGTATTACTCCAAAACATCACAAAGAGTGGCAGACCACAGTCATACACCATATCTAGATCCATACATGTATGCTCACAAAACAAAATTTGCATTCCCCATTACATCCTTCCTAGAATCATCTACCCATTTTATCCCATAGTTCTCGCAGTAATTCTGTAGAGCTCGCTACCTCACTTGTGTCTCCTTTTCTTTGCTAAGGGCACACGTATAAATAGGCATCTGAGCTCTAACAAACTCCTCTGCAACCTCAGATCTGGCCCCAAGTGTCAAGGTGTGGGTCACCCTAGGCGCATGCCTCTCCATGTCATGATTATATTTTTGGATCTTCTTATTACAAGGTATATTCCTTCCAGACACCCTGTTGTTAGGCTGGAACCTTATCCAAATGGAACACGTTCTTAATGTGTCTTGTTCAAAAGGTGAAAAATGGCTAAGTCCCAAATTATTCTTCGCATGTGCACGTCCTTGGTTCTCCAAGAACCCTTTTGAATTCTACCTTGTGTGCCTTCACTTGTGCACTTCCTTCGGCCATGCATGCCTACGTGCCTTTAATATTTGGTAGCTATATTAGGGGCCCAACATTACCCCACACTTCACCTATTCTCCGCCCTCGGGAACCTTTTCAAAGAATGCAAGTACAAAAATGCAAGGCCTTTCCTTGGAAAAGAATGGAGGGAAAGAATAAAGAATGGGGAGAGAAAGAATAGAAGGACAACTACGTAAAGAAGAAGAAGGGGAAAATTATGCTTCCAGCGTATTCCATGCACTAACTTCATCCTGCGCTCTTGTGTAGAGGTCGCCAACCAATGTGCTCACCTCATCAAAGGTTAACCCTTCCCCTTTTGTGTTAATGGTCTCCACCATAGTCTCTAGTTCCTTAGCATGATCTTCCAAGGCATCCATCTTCCTCGTAATGACCTTGTAGAGCTCTTTTAGCGGGTTTTGATTGAGACTCATAGGATCTCAATAGCTTCAGACTTCTTTTCCACTTTGGCTAGGATCTTTTCTCACTCGGCTCTATTGCCTTTATTCTTTTCCCTGAAGTCCTTCAGCTCGGCCTCATTCATTGGCAAGTAGCATGCTTGTCACCTTGTCTTGATCCACGTAATGGTCATAGGTGACCCCCACGGTTTGTGCGGCTATCTTCACATCAGTAAGCACCTTGTTGTATTTAGCCACGAGCATGATGACTTTCAATTTGTCCTCCTTCTCCAAGTGTGCAGCTACCTCCTCTACCGACTCCAAGGCCAAAGGCTACCTTTCCATGGTGAGGATCCGAGTCAAGTCCTCTAGACATTCCAGGGAGGATCCATACTTTTGCGCGGGAGGGTTAAGGTCTGGGTGCTTCATGATAATAGCTTGGGAGATGAGCTCCACCTTCTTGGAAACTTCACGTACCCTAGCCTTTTCCTCCTGAAGCTCCCTCTGTAGTTGAGCACTGATTAGTTTCTCAAGGCTGAGGTCCTTTGTTAGCTTAACTACTTCTTCCTTCCTCTTCTCCAACAGGTCCTCCAAGACTTTAACCTTGTCATTTTTGTAGAAGAGCCTAGCCTCAATTTCCATGGAGACTTTGTTGAGCACGTTACACACTTGCTCATCCGATAGTTGTTACATGTTTATAATGGGGTTGTCCCCCTTTCCTTCGACAAGTGCTAGTATTGCTCCTTGGTTAACCTCAAACTCGGGCTCATCAAGGTGGGAGTCAAACGCCCATGATAACATCTTCCTTGTGTGTGGGTATCCACCCTCAAGATCAAAGGATTCCATGGCGGTGAGCTCCTTGGTGGGCACGGTACTCTGGAAACACACACATAAAACTTTGTTGGGGTCATCAATGTATCCCATCGTTATTCTTCCCCCTTCCGCGCATTTACTTCCCGTGTGCACGCCCTTGGGAATAGTTACTAAAAGAGTTGGGCCTTTTGTGCTACCCACACTCTTCTCCCTTTTCTCTTCCTTGAATTCACCGAGCACGAGCTCGCACTGTGCTCCAACTCCTCTTTGACTAAGGTATTAATTATCTTCTCTACCTCCCTTGTCACTTTCTCATTCACCTCCTCCTGAGTGAGCTTGGGCATATCTGGCTCCTGGTACTTTCCCCTTCACTCCTTCCTTCATTTCACATGCCTTCCTCCCCTGGGTACTCTTCCTCCTTAAAAAGATGAAAGCATTATTGTATCTTCTTCTCCCTCTTCTCCGAATTGTGGAGATTAATCGGCTTCGATCCACCTCCAACTCTTCCTCTTCATTGTCATCTTTTTCGCCTATATAGGTGTTCTTCGGGTCATCTATATCTTCGAGACTCTTTTTCTTCCATCACATTTTCTTCTTCCTCTCGCTAAAAACTTCGGAGTTGGGATGTGGTCTTCTCTTCATCTGAGGGTTCTTCAGGGGATGGTGGCTTCACAGGTTCTGGGGTCTTATCCCTGACCACCATTCTCCTCTTCTTCCAGACGTAGGTACTTGCCCCGTGGTATCTACATTCTACTTCTCCACTACCCTTTGTTCCTCTTTCTCTTCCCTCTCCTTGCGCTTTGGGGATTCTTTCTACTAATAAGGTCATCCGATATGGATATCTCATTCTCCACGTACACGCCTTTTTCAAATTTTGGCCTTATGTGTAGGTAGATCCTAGTAGTAGCACTCTCAGCAATAGGTAAGGTCAAAGGCCTTACAATGTGCACATCATGCGACACATACCTTTCAACGTATGTGCGCTTCTCTGGGTAGACCAGCTTCTTTCTCATTTCCCTGTGCTCTCTGTCAAGGGTGGACAACTCTAGGTTTAATTTCTTTGACTCCTTGTATCTATTTACTCCCGCTTGGAAAAATTGGGCAGTAAACAAGAATGGGAGTTTGCACCATGGACTCCAACTGCCATCCACCAAAATGAACCTGCCAATGTAGAAGTGTTGGTAGACCACAAACTCTGCTTCTCCTTTGGTCATCGTGGGGATTTTTTCAGGATCCGCCATTCAGCCCCGAATGCGTTCCTAAGGCGCGTATACCATTTTTCTAAGCATGCCTTGTGTACCCTGTCATTGATTCACATGTGTATTTCTGAAACCTCTCCATGGGCGAAGGGTCTTCAGCAGGGTACTCCCACATGAACTTTTCGGATGCATCCGACACCCTAATTTCTGAGAACACAATTGTCAACAAAATGTTTCCAAATAGGATCTTTCCTCCCTTCTCCGCACTGCTTATGATTTCATCTACTATGTATTGGGAGATGTTGTATACGGTGCCTTCTACGACCTTCCTGCAGACATTCAGCCAGGGCTTGCTCACCTGGGTCCACCTCTCTTGTCCATTCAGCTTGGAGACAAGGTGTGCGGCCATCTTCATCACTAGATCACTGATATCCGAGATGTCATAGTACCTTGATCCCTTCTTCAATTCCTGGGATGCTATGGTTTCTCTGATTTCCAGGAGTTTTTCTATGAGTGTGTCCCCTTTACGCTTTTATTACACCATAAAAAAATGCACAATTAATCCTCTTACACAATGCCCATTCTACACACATGCATTTCGCATAACCGCAAGATATCCTGCAAAAGAAATCGACTACTCACTACTTAATCAATCTTTGGTTTTCAAACAAAAATATTAAATACTTCTCCTCCATTTTAATATACATCAAAGAAACCATAGATATAAACCAAACATAAACCAATTATAAAACCAGAACCGGGCCCACGACGAAATTTCAAACCATAATTAAAAACATTCTAAGTAACATGAAATGCAAACTTAATTTTGGGACCCGAAGATCTGTCACATGATGAGTTAGTCAAAAATATCTCTTTATGCCTTAGGGTTAAACTAACAATTTACACATACTCGGGTAGAATGTGCACTTTGACATCATTATTTCTTCCTCTAGGAATTTACTTTATGTTTTTTTTCATCACGGGATTGAGAACCCAACCCATGTTCACACGAATGTTGAAGGGATGTAAAATACAATTTATGATTCCCTCATGGTTTCCAAAATACTTCCTTGCCTAGGGTGGTGGGGAGAATTAACATTTCACACCCAATACTCATTCTTTGGAAAAGAAACCGATTGTCCTAATAACGCATCAAAGTACCTACTTCCTTTTTACTTCAAACCCCTAAAAACCATGAAACTACAAACAAGAACATGATTACACGAGCACTCAGTTTCTCCACCGAATAGAAGGAATTATAAGGAAAATCAGAAATTTTGATACCAATTGCAGAATCAAACTGAAATCAGGAGCCCATCCAATGATATGGCACTGAAATAAAACATGAAAATTATGGGCACTAACGGGTGGGTAGTTTCATCACAATTACATATTGTCTAATCAAATCAATGTGTGGATATTCTTGGATCAATTTTCTATTATATGCACTTGATTTTTTTCTTGTATACTTGATTTCATAAATATTACGGATGACATTTTCTATGGTTGTCCTTGTAACAATTCATATCCCTTGTTTGAAATTTATATTACATTTTTCTCATAATTTTTATGTGCGTCAAAATTTTGAGCCCCTTTCTTGTAACTTTTTGTGAATTATTTGTGACTAAAATATGTGGCATTTATCATGTATTTTAATGATTGATTAATTTTACTTGTATTTCTTATTTTCTTATTTATTTATCTCTAATGAGACCCTTTAAATACTATTTTAATTGTCTCATCTGCTATAGTCTGTCATGTTTTGTATACCCTTGCACTTTGTTATTTTGGTCATCTTGTCAGACATTCCCACCTGAACTTAAGTTTATGGCACTTATATATTAATTAGTACAATTATTACTAAGTTACTTTATTTCATGGATTTTGAATGTGCATTTTAATCTCTTTGATGCAATGAATGATTATTAAGTTCTTTATCTGAATTTTATACTTGATGCAAGAAGATGTTATGTATTGTCATTAGCATGCATCGAAGAAATTTTGTCACCAAGAAAAGAGGACTCACTCGCAGCAATTGGCATGCAAAGAATCGGGACTCATCTACAAAGAAGGCACCGCAACCAAAGGAAAACACACACATAAACAAAGCCATGATTGTAGTAAATGTGATCAACAAGAATGCTTCACCTAAGTTCACACCATTTAGTAAATAATTAGTTATGACAATAAGAACATATCTCACACCATTGCCTAATTATTCTCTGCAACTACAACTTGGAACTAATTAAGTTAATTTTAAAACTGGTTGTTTGAATGAATAGTTAATTATGTTGATGTATTAGAACACCTTTCTTCAGTTCTAATTGCATGCATAAGAATCTAAAAATTTATTGAAACTGATTTAATGCTTAATCAAAATGTAACTACTAGTTGAAAGATTCTCAAATCACGTTTTTTCTTAATATAATGAGAATAATAAGAATTTAGTAGATATTGATCCATAAAAAGGAAATTTATGTAAGTTATATTCTGTAATCTTCATGTTGGTGAATAAAAATATGATTTTTATCATTTTGTTTTAGACACAAGCCTTAGGAAGGGATAACTCCCAAGGTAGGAACCACTTTTGGTTTGCTAAACCCCTTTCCTTTTTTGTTTCTATTTTAAGTTTTGTGCATGAGTAGATTAGAGTTGCAGCAAATCATTTCTTTACTTATGTGTCATATTTACCTACTTCATTCATTATTTGTAGTATCTATTCTTATCGTAACCTAGTTTAAGTTCCATCATTATATTTTATAGTTATTGTGACAACAATCCTTTAGTTGTATCTCTTGAACACTTGTAACTTTTTAAACAACACTGATAGTGTAGAAAGTCTACATCCCTAGGTTTGATGAATAAATAAATGTGGCTTATTTTTCAACATACTAATTGCTAAAAGTATTTACACCACCATTTTTAGCGTCATTTCCTTGGACCCTGCAAAGTTATAAGTCCGTTGAAGAGGGTTTTTCATTCTTTATAAGAAGTCTATGTTTTAGGAATTTACCTTAGATTAAAACCCCCAACTAATTACCATTGAAGAGTTGAGTAGTTGATCCATGCACCGTCCAAGGGATAACCATGGTAGATTTTTACCTAATCCACAAGTAGTACAAATCTCTTCATTTATCTCTAAATATTCTAAAGAAGAAACCTCTGCACTGGGTTTTCTTTTTAAGACAATCCTCCAAGTGACAATTCTATAGCTGCTCCTAAACAAATAGGGATGGTATAAGAAGTAGATCAGAATTCTCATAATGGGGAAACCACTTTCAATTTCCCCATCATTGACAAAAATGAAGCTACTGGGATGAAGAATAATTATCCATCAACCTTCCCAAATTTCGATGGAGCTATGTCAGAAGATTCAAACACCTTTCTCTTTGAGTTTGATGTTTTGTGCAGGAGATATGATTATACCACTGATGCGCATAAGTTGAAATTGTTTTTTGCAACACTCAAATATTTCGTTTAATGTGGTTCATGGGATTAGGAAGAAATTTTGTTACTACATGGGCATATATGAAGGAGAAATTCCTCAATAAGTATCAAGACTATTACAGACCAAGCAGTAGAGGAGGAGATGAAATCTATAAAATGTAATAAAAATAGGATGAACCGTTATAGGATTACTTGGAAAGGTTCATGTTCTATGTTTAGAAGTCAAAAAAATGCCACCGATACACCACCCGACTCCCTCAAATTTGTCTTTCTAATGGGGCTCAAAGTGATGAAGACATGGATGTTCTAGACTGATAGAGCAAGAGACATTTCAAAGGCTAGTTTTGGAGATATTTGTGATGCCTGTAAGAACTATTCAAGAGCTACCATGAAGAGAGTAAGGAATGTAAGATCAAGAGGTGGAGTATCTACCAAAAAAATGGGGGACATCTCTAAGTTTGATATTGTTAGCATGTTCAAAAATATGAAGCAATTGATTTTTAATGACATGGATAATCAATTGGATGCTCTACATGCCAAAAATAAGAAAGAAGACGTAGAAGAAACACTCACAGAATACTTCCATGCATGTAGAAGGAAGAAATCAAACTATAGATGTAGAGAATTAACCAACATTGCTCAAGAAAGAGAGGCTTCACCTGATTTCAAAATGTTGGAGATAGATGATGGGAAATTTTTATATGTTTCTCAAAGGAACCCATGGCCACCAAGGCAAGGAGGTATTGCATAAGACCCTATGCATTCATTTAAACAATGGTCTAATAATTCATATATGCAGCCCCCACCTTGGGCTAACCCTCAAGTATGGGCCCCATATCCTAACCATTACCAACAACAATGGTAACCTCCATACCAAGGCCAACCATAGAAAAAATGACAATACAGAGCCTCCCCAATCATGGAAACATCCATATAGGGGACAACGGTGGAATAACCCTCCTAGTTACTAGCAAAATTATCAAAAACCTCCCTATCGAAGCAACAACAAGCTCGATGCCTAATCCCCAATCAATAACCCAACCAAAATGTACACAATTACATGCTCAACCAATGCCTAACCCTAACAATAAAGTTGTTTAGCCAATCTATTCCACTAAACCAGCTCAATACCCTACTTATTTTGTTGATATCAACAATATTCATCTTCGCTCAGGAAGATCACTTCCTTTACCAACTAGACCAACCATTAATGAAATTACAGAAGACCCATATTTGTTTCATGATGACTTGCAGAAAGGACAAAAGATGTTGCAAGAAGATGATCTCGTAGCAATCTTCCTAGAACTCTAGCAAGTGTAAAACACAAGACAATGAGCCATCTTTTCTTGAAATATTACAAGAGAAAATGACTGACCTCATATTAGAATATGATTCTGACTTTTTCAATTAGGTTAAGGACATTTTTGTCAAGATACCATTGATACAAGCTATCAAGGACGTGCTTAACTACAATAAGCTAGTCAAGGACCTATGCATTAAGAATCCAGGAAGGAAAATGAAAGACCCATCTACTGTATAGGTCATTGGGAAATTAGTTGATATTATTCTCGGGAACTCATTTCTTCCCAAGAATATTTATCCAGACAACCCTTTAGTGAATGTCACAATCAATGGTACAGTGATAAAGAACGCATTGATTGATCTAGGAGAAACAATAAATATGATGAAAAAGCAAATTGTGGATGATTTTAAATTCAAAGGATTAATACCAATAGACACAGTCTTGCATCTTGCAGAATGATCCACAGTAAATCCTGAAGGATTTTTAGAGGATGTGGTAGTAGTGGTAGAAACTTAGGAGTGCCTTGTTAACTTCATTATTCTCCAGCCAAAAGAAAGCTTAGGAAGATATCCTATTATCCTTGGAAGGCCATGGTTAGCAACTATTGATGGATTCATTGGATGTAGATATGGAAATATGATTATCTCCAATAGAAGTGGTACTAAAAATATTATACTCTACCCCTACATAGCCATTTAATGAAGAAGACAAAAGCTGTTTGGGTGGAGGAACCATTAGAAGACTAGAGTTCGATTCGGTAGCTCATGATGTTGGAAAAGGCATGCATAACAAAAGGCTAGGAGGATGATGTTTTTCTTTCAAACATTCTATATAAAAATAATAGTAAGAGTGAAGAATATGATGGCAAGTTGAAATGCATAAGCTTCCCGAAAATCAAATCTTTCCTCAAAGAAAATACTAAGAATGTTCTAGGTAAGAGCGCATCCTACACTAGTTTATTCCAAATGATTGTATCTTGAACTCTGTAAAAAGTAGCATATGCTCCATGACTGATATTTTCAAGCAATTATATATTACACTTGGTAAGCCACATAATGAGAATAAAGCATTAAGCATGTAGCGAGAGTAGATGTTAATTACACTTATCAAAAAAGCACAGGACATAATTTGCATGGGATTATGGATACATGCATGGAACCCATCCTAAAAATTTTACTCATAAGATATACATCAAGTACAGCTATAAGCCAATAAGGTAGACACAAAGGATAATGAACCCAACAGTAAGTGACATAGTGAAGAAGGAATTAAACAAACTATTAGACATTGGATTCATATATCCAATTTTAGACAGTTAATGGGTGTCACCCCTCGTTATTGTACCAAAAATAATGGAAAATGGAGGATTTGCGTGAATTATAGGGAGCTAAACATAGTGATGAAAAAGGATCATTTCCCACTTCTTTTTATTGATCAGGTACTTGACACTCTTTCTAGAAAAAAGTATTTTCCTTTCCTATATGGTTACAGTGGCTATAATCAAATTCAGATTGCAGCAAAGGATAAGGACAAGACAACATTCACATGCTCATGGGGAAGTTTTTCATACTATATTCTTCCCTTTAATCTATGTAATGCACCTGCTACACATTTGTAGAGGGTAGTACTTAGCCTCTTCTTAGATTTAACCAATGATTGCATGGAGGTATGCATGGATGATTTTACAATCCATGGCAGCACTTTTGATGAAGCAATAGAAACTTAGACAAAGTTCTCAAGAGATGCAAGGAACATAACCTATCCTTAAGTAATGAAAAATGTTATATGATGATGTCTAAAGGGATTGTGTTAGGTCATTATCATCATCTGCTAGGATCCAGGTAGATCCAATAAAGATATCAGTAATTATAAATTTTCCAAAACCTAAAAAGTAGAAGGATGTAAAGAGATTCTTGGGCCATGTTGGGTATTATCAAAGATTCATCCAGGACTTTAAAAATTGCAGTACCATTGTTTTGGTTATTAGGGAAGGATGTTGCATTTACATGGACAAAAAAATGTGTAGCTACATTCCAAGCATTGAAACAAATGTTGACCTGCATGCACTGTCTTTGGGAGGGCTAGATTGGAATTTTCCATTTCATATACATACATATGATTCTAATCACGTAATTTGATTTATTCTAGGACGGAAGGATGAGATACTCAATTATGCTCAATTATGTGAGTAATAACCTGTAGCATGTTGAGCTTAACTACATAGTCATTGAGAAGGAATTCTTATCTGTTGTATATGACATCAACAAATTCAAGCACTATATCATGGGATATCCATTTTTTATCCATACGAGATCATGTTCTCATTAAATATTTGATCAACAATCTAGGTGTAAGTAGCAGGATAATCAAATGGTTTCTGCTCTTACAAGAGTTTAATGTAACAATTATTGATAATCTTGGGAAAGACAATGTTGTAGCAGAATTTCTCTCAATAATGGAAAATAATAATGAAGAAGTAGTAGTGGATGATTCTTTCCCAAATGAGAACTTGTTTTCCATTTCCACCAAGGCACCCGGGTATGCTAATATAGCTAACTATTTGGTTTCATGTAAGACACCTCCACACTATCTGTATTCTGAAAAGAGATATATTGTAGAGAAAAGTGTGAATTTATCTTGGATAGCTAGTTTCCTATTCCACACAGGGCAGGATAATATTATGAGAATATGTATTAATGATGAGGAAATTTATGATGTCATCAAATCCTTCCATAGTGAACCATGTGGATGATACTTCACTTTTAAAAGAACAACACAAGAGGTATTAACAACATGGTATTATTGGCCTACATTACAAAAAGATGCAACATTGTATGCAAGAAGATGTGATAAGTGTCAAAGAATGGGAAGGCCTACCAAATAATATGAAATGTCATTGCAGCCTCAGATAGTACTGCAACCATTTGATAAATGGGTATTGGACTTTATTTGTCCATTGATCCTAAGTCTAAAAAAAGTACATCTTGGTATGCACAAACTACCTCACAAAATGGACAGAAGTGAAGGCATTACCAAATCAAAAGAGTGAAAGAGTTGTGAAATTCCTATATGACCATATCTTTACAAGATATGGAGTGCCAAGAGAGATTGTCATAGATCAAGGTACCCATTTCACTGTTGAAGTTATTGTTGATTTAGCTACAGAATATGAAATCAGGAATAGGAAGTCCACACCTTATCACCCACAATCCAATGGCCAAGCTGGAGTAAAAAACAGAGAAATTAAGGCCATCTCAATAAAGACTATTGCATTGTATAGAAAGGATTGGTCAGAAATAATTCCAGAGGGATTTTGGGCATGCAATACCATATGGAAGACAACAACTAGATTCACATCTTTTGAGATATTGTATGGTAAGATTTTTTTCCTTTCTATTGAATTTGAGCATAAGACATTAAGAACTATATTGGAATTAGGCATATATTTATCGAATCACAGAGGAAAAAGGTTGTTTAACTCAATGATTTGGATGAAATGATGAGGTAAGTTGTCCATAATACAAAGGTGGTACAAAAGCAAAGGATCAAAATGCATGACAATTTCATAAAAACAAGTCAATTCTAAGAAGGTGATTGGGCACTTCTCTTTGAATCTAATTATAGGTACCATGTGGGAAAACTCAGGACAAGGTGGCTAGGTCAATATGAAATTGAGAAGATATTTTCCAATGGAGTTTGAAACTCACCACCATTGATCCTATAAGATTCAAACTATTGGTAAATGGTCATAGACTAAGGTTGTATAAGAATCCAACTGATAGGAACACATTCATCCAATAGTTAAGAGGATGCCAAAGTAAAATGGAGATGAGAACATCATAATTGAGGATAGAAATTGAAGTTGTTGGTTCATCTTCTGATATTTTGGAGGAATGATATCTTCAGTGGCCTTGGTTTATCCAACTTAATGGATACCTGTGGGGGAATAAAAGTGATGTGATCATCCTTCATGGTGATCGAACCACTTACTAACATTTTTATTTTATTAACATTTTGTTTTGGATGATTTGGAGTATTTGCAGCAAGGAGTGCATAATCTCTAATGAAAGGAGGTGGTGCAAAGACTAGAATGTCCACTTGTAGCAAGCATGCATCCAAAGACGTGTTTTGATTTATTTTTTATAGAACTCCGATTATATGAAGATTCAAGAATCGGTTGTATGATCATGAAAGATATGAAGATAATAAGCACCAAAATAATTCAGTATTCCCTCTCCTAGAATTTTTGGATTAATTATGGAGCTCATTCTATACGGCATCACATGCAGCAACACCACATGCAAAGCAATACTACTTGTAGCCATGTAATTCTTCAAAGATGCATCCATCAAGGCGCGAACTCCAAGCACGACACATGTCACAATCATTTGGCATACATCTCGAGTTAAATGCACTCAATTTCCTTTAATTTAGCATCAATAGAATAATTATATTTAATTAATATATGTGTCTGGTTATCAAATAAAATTTACTTTCCATAATGTTTCACCATCGTTTTCTATGTGACCTATCTCCCATGTCACCACATGACCATCACTTCACACGTGTATACTTCAATTCAAATTAATACTTCCCCTTTCAAGTTACGGGTGTCTTTAGACTTAAATTTGAAAAGGAAAATCACTTGGTTATTCCATTCAATTGCATTTTACTTTTTCGGTTATGATAGAGAAACCTCCGCTTCACCGAGTTCACGAGTTTCCAAAATTTGCAATGGGGGATATTTGATAATGAATGAGCTAATAGACCATTCACGGTTGTGGAACTAGCCTCAAATTCCTTATTATTTTCATGATAATGGTTGGATGGATTATATAAATAATTTTCAAGGCTTTAATGAGTCAATAGTTACAAAAATTTCCACTACATTTAGAGATGATCATGCAATAGTGAAATGTTTGCAAGTTAAGGTTGATGATGAGATACTGGCTGCAATAATTGGTTTTCAGCAGAAGGTGAAATGTACCCTGTGAAAGCTAATCCTGAAGAAGCTCGAGCAGAATTTGCATACGAAGATGAAAAATTCATGGGGAATAGACAAGGCACACTTTGTACTTCTTTACAACCTTTCTAGGAAGCTTTTTTTCCAATTATATCATAAACTATTTCACCTATGAGGGTAGATATTCCGGATTGAACACTATCCATTTTAAGATGTTAAATCATTTGAAGAATGGAAAACATGTAAATGTACCAAATTTCTTACATGAAAATTTAAAGAAGATGAGTAGAGAGTCGAAAAGGGGAAAGTCTTCCCTTTCTCATCACTATCTTGTCACTCTAGTTGTAAAGCATGCATTGGCAACTTAGCATCATACATTGAATTTGGAAGATTTCACATGAGAAAAACATACTGATGAACTATTGGGGAATGGTAAAAAAAAGAAGAAAAAGAGTTTTTCTAGTTCCTCTATGCCTCACACTGAACCCTTAGTTTTAGAAAACTATACTCCTACGAAACCCCAGTTCCTACCGAAGCTTTCCTACCTTTGAAAACATATGTCGGTGAAGAAACACCATTTCTAGAGCAAGGCCCTAGGCCCATATCTCCTTACAGAGTTCTAGTGGTATAGGCCTTATTAAATATCTCAACCCCGAATCTTCCTCCTCCAAGGGTAAAAGGAAATATTCCTCCAAATCCTCTGAGCCATGAAGAAAATCCCATAGGCTCAAAACTAAAAATCCAAAAACTTCAAAGTCTAGAAAAATATTCAAATATCACTAGATAGTGATGAGGTGAGGATAGATATGAATGATGAAGCCATTCCAATGGAAATTGAACAGAAAGACCATATAGTAACGGATGCGGATATAGTTATGGAGGAACAAACCAAGGGAATTGAAAAGACAAAATAAAAAGAATTAGGTGCACAACCTACTCAACAAATCCCTACTGAATCTATTAAGATTCAAACAGATGTCGTTCATGTTGGGGTAACCCATATGGAGCATGAAGGAAAAGTATTTCTTGAAGAAACTGAAATTTTAACTAATGTTCATGAAAACCCTAAGGAAATAGAGACTATTCATGTGTTAAATGAAGAGGATTTAGTGAATAAAAAAGGTAAGGAAGTAACAATTGAAGTTGTATATGATAAAGAGTAACATGAGGAATTGTCTTTAGAAACATTACCTACAACTCAACCCAGTGGCATTGATACTGGAGCTAGTTTACCACTTGATATAGAGGCTACAATTGACAACATCATCCAGAACCTTGAGCCAAAGATTTCCTAAGAATATAGTCAACCAATGTAGATAGATGAACCCCCAATTGCTCTTATATCCTTAGAACCTGTGTCTCAACCATCCAACCTACAGCCAAAGGTTATCATACAAGAAGTCTATAGAGAGCCTCCTAGGCCAACCTGTAACAGATATGGAAACACAAACTAGTTCAGAATATTGGGTGTAAAATTTTGAGAACTATTGTAATAAACTATAGAGAAGATGGGAAATATAAAAGGAAGAACTACTCTTCCAACATCAACAAGATTTGGAAGAAAAGGATAGGAAACTAAGGGAAAAATACAATCAAATTACATGGTTGAAAAAGAAACAAGAAGACACAATACAGGTAACAAATGAAATTTTCAAGTGTAGACCACCATCAAATGTTTACTCTATCTTCTTAAAAGAACAGATGTTGTAGTTGAAATACACTTGTATCAATAGTGATATACCCTTTGATATCAGTGGAGCTAGGTCATTTTTCAGAATATATCTCAAGATGCCTTATGAAATCCAATTACTTCTTTGTGAACTCTATATGTAAAACTATGCTTTGTAATATGATAGATATTGGATCCCCATTCTTTACATAGGGATTTTTAGATTTGGAAATTGTCTCTTATTTCAATAATAAGCTCTAGAGGAAAAATAGATGTTCAAATACAAACAATTGTGAAAAGAGAAACCATTAATGATTAGGGTAGAGGCAAACAATACAAAGGCTATGATTGAAGAGTATGGAAAATTCATGAAAGAACATAAAATCAAGCAGAGGGTATAAAAGATGTGAGAAGAATTACATGATGAGGCTAGAGATCACATTAAGTAAAATGGTGAAGAGATAGTACATGCATGTAGAAGGAGATGGGAAGAGATGTCTCTAGAACTGGAGAGGAAGGAAATTCATTCCTATACAAATATTATCCCAACTCTCCAGTAAATCAATCCATATATTTAAGTAGTAAAGGGATGTGGAAAAACTTGGTTCCTAATTGGATACTATCCACCTATTTTCCACTATCCAATACCTCATTAGTCTGGGGATAGAGAACTCAACGAGGAATTGAAAGAAAGGATAATGGAATTCTACAGGAGGAATGTAGGTTACTTCTTTACTAAACCTAAGAACACATCCATATCAAGTGACTTTAGGAAACTATGCAGCATCATCCAAGCGGACCCCAAGAAAGAAAAGGATAAACAAGAAAAAGCATAAAAAGATAAACAATAAAAACTTGAATGAGTTCATTAAAGAAATTAAGTCTAGGGGTGTGATGAGACCCTTTAAATATTATTTTAATTGTCTCGTATTCTATAGTCTATCATTTTTGTATACCCTTCCACTTTTTTATTCTGGTCATCCTATCAAGATATTCCCACTTGAACTTAAGTTTATGGCACTTATATATTAATTAATACAACTAAGTTACTTTATTTCATGGATTTTGAATGTGCATTTTAATCTCTTTGATGCAATGAATGATTATTAAGTGCTTTATCTGAATGTTGTACTTGTTGCAAGAAGTTGTTATGTATTTTCACTAACATGCAGCCAAAGAAACTCTATCACACAAAGAAAGAGTAATCATCCACAAGAACTAGCATGCGAGAAAATGGGACTCATCCATCCGTGCAAGACACCTACGTAAAGGAAAACATCCACATATAAAAGCCATGATTATGGGAAATGTGATAAAAATAATTCTTCACTTAAGTTCACACTGCTAGTAAATAAGTAGTTATGACAACAAGAACGGATCTCACGCCAATGCCTAATTATTCTCTGCAACTACAACTTGGAACTAGCTGATTTAATTTTACAACTAGTTGTTTGAATGAATGATTAGGTATGTTGATGTATTAGAACACCTTTTTCATTTTTGATTGCATGCATAATAAGCTATGGATTTATTAGGATTTATATGATTTTATATAAAAATGTAACTACTAGTGAAAAGAGTCTCTTCACATCTCTACTAAATATAAAGAGAAGGGTAAGACTTTAGTAGATATCGATACATTAAAATAAAGCTGTTGTAAGTTGTATTCGCAATCATCATAATGGTTAATAAATATCTAAGTTATATCATTATGTTTTAGACACAAACCTTAGGAAGGGATAGCACCCAAGGCAGGGCCAAATTTTGGTTCGCTAAACCCCTTCCTTTTTATTTGTTTTTTTAAGTTCTATGCATGAGTGGATTAGAGTTGCAACAAATCATTTATTTACTTATGAGTCATTTTTACCTGCTTTATTCATTAGTTGTAGTATCTATTCTTATCTGAAACCTAGTTTAATATTCAGCATTATATTTTCCAGTTATTTTGACAAAAATCATTTATTTGTATATCTTGAACACTTGTAGCTTTATATACAACATTGGCAGTGTTGAAATTCTACGTCCCTAGATTTGATGAATAAATGATTGTGGATTAGTGAGCAGCATACTAATTGTTGCAAGTTAATTTACACCACCAATCTCTTTGTCATGGTTTGTACCATGTACACTCTTGTAAGAACAAGATGTTAAAAGTGTCCACCTAAAGCATCCCTCCATGTGATTCATTGTTGATTTTCATATATATCTAGCATAGTTATTGATCATTTATGTTTAGTTGAGTTTTCTATTTGTACATCTCACTCACCTCAAAAGAGGGGGAATTCAGTGGATTTTATTACATATATATTTATGCACATCAAGAACAAACAAAAAATTATAATTTAGGACTACAATGGGACAAGGTACAGATTATAAACACTAAAATTAAATACAAAACATGAATAGATTACACACAAGGAAAAAATTGTCTACTAGGGCCAAAACTGCTAGACATTACAGTCCATAATGGATGTTTTTATCCTAGGTGTATATTGTTAACATATTCAAAAATTTTGATATTCTCAAAGATAGATAAAATTTTCTAATACATGTTTAGGAATACATTACATAGTTTAAAGCAAGGTCCACTACATTATGGTACATAATGTGGGGTTTGAGTATTTTATTATTTTCAACTTTCGCATAAATGAGAAATAGTTTCACTACAAGGTATATGGGCTTAATATTTCTTCTCCTTCTTCCATATTTAGAATTTTACATCTAATACTCACAAGACAACCCATAGTGGGGGTATACAAAAAGTCACTTTGTTTCTAATTTGTGGTATTTTTCAATTAGACCTAGATTCATCTACAACGTTTGTGTTTTTTGGTAAGAATATTTAATGGGAAACAAGAAATCTCTATAACACCCTTATTCTCACTCTTCCAAGGAGGAATTTTGGGGTAACTAGAAATCCCTATAACACCCCTCCTTTTTTAGATGGTTCTTGGGATGACAAGAAAGTTATGTAACATCTTTCCTTTTGGTGTTGGGTCAAGAGACACCCAATTCCTTTACATCTCTAACATATCCTTTTAAAAAATAGGTATGGATCACCCCCAAACCTTTTTCATTTTAGTTCCAATCCATATCTCCAATTTAAAAAAAAAATCAGAAGCTTTCCATTCCATAAAGAAAACAAGGTTACTCCTTCCATGCTTTTGCCTCTATTAATATTTACAAATTCAATTTTCAAGTTACAAATATAATTTCAAATCTAAGTTGACGTTAAATTTTTATTTTGAACATTGAATACACTCTATGTTGTAGGTTTCATCATGGATGGTGCTAGCATACAAGAAAAATCAACAACCTGGAGAAAATACGAAGTGTGTTTACATACTTGAGTATATATTTCTTTAAGCATGTTTTTCACATTTCATACTTAAATTGGGGGGAGAATTTTAGACACTTAAATTTTGAAACAACAACTTGGTCTTTACAATTAGAGGATGACTTTCCTCACATTCTAAGCCTATGTGATTTATCTTTAACTCTTTTATATGAATTTCTTCTTTGTTGCCACTTATTTTTTGTTTACAGAACTAGTTACATCATTACACAGTAGTATATTCCTCCACCACATCATTCCCATAGCTTTTACAATCCTATGAACTGTCTATATGGGATCATCCATTTAGGACCTAACCATCCAATGATTTATTCCAAAGCCAACGATTTTATTCCCATCAACTCAATTGGTTAGTTTTTCAATTTGCAATCTTTTATGGATTTTTTCATATCCTATAGTTCATCCTTAAATGCAAAACTAAACCTATAAAATCCTATATAATTAATTATGACTCATTTATTTACATTACCTTGAATTTTTAAGAGCATACTTACAAAGTACATTCCAAAATAACTCTAATATCTCCTAAATCCCTTCAAAAATGTATAAAAATCTAGGAGTATCCCCACACATTTATTAGGAACTCCCAATCAAGTTTAATAGTCACGCTTCTCAATTTAAATACTGATAAGAAAGGTCAATATAAGTTTTGGGTAGCTGAGATTCACTCCAGTATATCACAAATTTATAGCTTAGTGTCTCAACAATAATAATGGGAATGCCTCTAAGGTGTGGGAACCTAGCTCCTTAAGTATACCTCTAGAGAAATTTGGATCATATCCTTACTCTCTATTTTATCAAGTACTCTACTCTAATCTACTAGTTATAGGAGAAAAGGGATGAGAAAAAATAAAAGGAAAAAATGGTGATGCGCCATTAATTATGTGGATCACCCTCCATATATGAGTTATAAAGAGAGGAAAAAGAAAAGATTCATAAGGGTTATATATGAGCCACAAATAGACCATCACTTAAATCTAACTCTCGGTCTTAGCCTATTGTTTCACCAATAAGTTGTGTATGTATGAGTAAAATAGATAAGGTAAGGGTGAGGAGGAATACCCGTGAAATGAAGGTGGAAGGTAGAATGTGTGTGTTCTAATTTCTTGATCCATTGCTGATTGCGAGAACTTCCTTTTGCTAGGAGGAACTACCTATGAATGCAAAAAAGACCACAAGAAGAATATTAAACAATATATGTTAGTGGACTACCTAGCATGTGCTAGATTCAAGAAGTGTGATACTCCCTAGATGGTTTTCAATCCACTATTTAATACAATTTAATGCAAGAAGTAACATAAAAAAATAACATCCTACTATAGTTGATATGATTTAGGTATCTCATTCAAATACAATAAGAAAATCTAATCTAACAGGTAAGGTTATGATCAGATTTGGAGGTTGGGCAGGTAGCCAAGGTGACTAGAACAGGTCAAGATTAGGTTTTAGGTGGATTTGGGTTATTTGGGTGAAGGTTATGAGGTTATTTTTACAAGTAGAATTACCAGATACAAATACCAACGTTGGTTAGGTATGATCGATGTCGGTTGAGAGGGAAACCAATGATGGTTCAAGTTAACCGGCGTTGGTAGAGGCGGAATGGTAAAACTCAATAAAATTTAGTTTTGGGGGATTCTCTGTGATTGCACAGGGAATAGATGGAGAATGGTGAGGTTAGTAACAGTGTTGGGAATGATTAGATATGTTAAGAGTTGGGTATGGAGAGTTGGGAGGTTGTAGGTAGTTAGGTGGATAGATTGACGGGAATGTGGGAAATGATGGGATGCAAAGGAGAATAGGATTTAAAAGAGAAAGCTAAAGAAATGATGATCTAAGTATGGAATGATGCAAATCAAAATGCTCTTAATTGTATCTACAAACTTGATGGTTTGATGAAGGTGATGGTTGATTTGTGAAACTAGTGTTCAATGTCATGGTAGTGCTTCCCAGAATTCTATCATGAACGTCAATGTCTTCAAATCGGTCTTGATGTCGGCTAGGTTGTGTCTGGATATGTGAGAGGGCTCTAGTTCTTGCTTGCATGCAGCTATCTCTCTCTCTAAACTCAAATAATTCTTCCAACCTCTGGAACAAGGTTACCAAATATGAATATATGGTAATTGACAACGATTTAGGTTAACCGACATCGGTTTAGGGTTAACCGGCATCAGTTACGGTAGGAAATCCTAGGTTTGCCAAAATAGAATATCTTGGCTATCTTTCAACCAGTTTTATTCGTTGGTTCAGCTCTAAAATGGTATTTTCTGTGTAAGTAAGTGGGCATGTCGTTAGAGGAAGAATAGGCATCTAGTGTTAGGGTTAGACTAAGTCTCAGTTAGTTATGGTAAGTAGAGATTGAGTCCTAGTTAGAATGAACATGCTAAGAATAGGTCCATGATGAGGTGTCTAGGTGATGTGGCTAGGTGAGGTGGTCAAGTGAGGACATTAATTAAATTAATTAAAGTAATTAATTCAATTAATCATGTACACTATGGGATATGAATATAAAAGGTATGGTATATGAATATAAAAGGTATGGTTTATTTAATTAACGGGGCTATAAGGGTGGTACAACCTAATTTTTGTGTCTACATTTTTCCCCTTTTTGTCACGTATCTTGTATTGGTAAGCGATGTTGACAAAAATAGGAAGTGATTGCCCCATGTGTGGGTGAAGGTGATCCCCCTCAAACCAGGAACTGATGAGGTGCTATAAGGAATCGGTGAGTGGTTTGATAAATGTGTAGATGGTGGAAGTTAGGGTAGATGTGGAAGAGTATGGGTATTTTGGGAAAGGGTGATGGTCAATTCAGGTTATAATTAATGATCTAGGGTCTAATTGCATAATCAAAAATGGAAATCAAATGCACGCACACGTATAGACTATAACACAATACCAGGTTGAAGAGCCTGCAAACTCTACATCATCTAAGGTTGATAGGTTTATCCAAAAAGGGTGAAGTGATTCAGGTAACCAAGGCATAGGATATGGTCTGGAAACACAATGTAGGTTAGGTGCAGGAATGTTTAGGTATGTTCCAGTACACCAAAGGTTTGGACTTGATAAACGGCATGGAAATAGGAAAGGTATGGTTGTTAGGTTAAAACAACATGGATAACATAATTGCAAGGTATAACAAGTACACAAGGTCAATGGGCACTCTAAGTAGGTGAGGTCTAGGTAAATAGGTCAAGGCAGGTAAGGCCAAGGTATAGGTAAAATAACAAATCCCAAGATGCAACTAAGGAAATGTAGGGGTAGTTTGGGCTTGTAGGTAGGTTGTAATAAGTGTGGGTGAGGTTAAATGGTATTGGGAAATGATGAGTTGAGGTCAAAATGGGAAAAATGGGGTAAAAATGGTAATAACAGGAAACCGATGTCAGTTATAAAGTAGTTGACGTCGGTTTTCTATGATCGATGCCAGTCATGTCGGGTTAGGGTTAATAAAAATAAAAATCCATATTTTATGAATTCATTTTAACATGTTGCTATTTGGGAAAATGACAGAGTAGTGGGGTAAGAGTAGAAAGTGATGGTATAAGGTGTTTGAGCTGAGTTGGCAAGTGACTAACGCATGATTGATGTTCGGTAGGTGGGTCCACGAGATCGATTGGAGCCATTTGATTGGTGGTGAGGTGAGAGGTTGATTTGTGGCATGGTAAAGGTGGGAGAGGGTTTAGGTGGGCCACCGGCGCAGAGACCAGATGTACCACCATGTAGACAACACTGACATGAGGTAGGATTCAATCCACTTCAGTATTTGGATTGAAAATATTGTTTTTAAAGTGGTTTGGGTTAAAGGGGGTTTGGGTGGAAATTTATTTTGCATTTGTAGGGATAAAAATGAATGAAATGAGGGGGGTACAATATAGTGTAAATATGATTGGGAATGAAGTTATGGTAGGTTTGGGTAGGGTAGAGTAGGTTTTTAGGGTGTTTTGGTTAATATTTGAGAGGGAGGGTTTGGGTTTTGGTTTTTAATGTCATGACAGTGACTGACATCGGTCAGGGGTTGGCCAACATCAGTTGGCCTGGGACGGTATCGGTCAAGACTGAGGTGACCTACACTGATGAAATTGAACCGGCATCGGTCAAGGAAAACTGGTGATAGTTAAGGCGGCCAACGCCGATTAGGGATGATAAGAAATAGGCGTAAGGAATGGGTAAGGGGAAGTAAAATATTTGAGGAATGGATAAGGGAAGGTGTTTGTAGGGAAAATATGGTCAAAGGGGTATTTGGGCGATGGTGGGGGTGACAAGTAGAATAAGGGAGAATAGGTATAAGATGAACTCAGATGGGTAAGGATGATAAGGGAGAAGAGGTGTAACAATACACTAAAAAAAAAAGTGTAGTCGGTAGGGTTGTCGTGTGGGTAGGGTGTGGTGGGAAATAGCTATGTCATGTAATAGGTGTGTTGGGTAAATGGTATGTTTGGTATGGTCAAGGTTAAAAAATGTTGTGTTTGATTGGTGCAGGTGAGAGAGCAGTTACGGATGCGAGACAGAGTACCACCTCTATTACAGGTGATACGGTCAAGTGTGACTGCTGAGGAGTGGAGGAATGTGACAGATGTAGGACTAATTAGAATTTGACATTATCAGTGTGTAGCCCAAGATCTGAGTTTGATGGTCACACTCATCGATAGATGGGATTTAGCAACCAATACTTTTCATTTTCTGAAGGGTGAGATTACTATCACCCTAGAGGATGTATATAGGATCCTACGGCTGTTCATAATAGAGGAGAATATCTATTTTATTACCTCAGAGGCCTTAGAGGAGCCGATAGTAGTTATTTTTGGAGAGGTGATGACAAAGCTAAAATACCATAGTGTAATCCTGAGCTATGGAGACATGTACGCGGCATATCCTCAGGAGATGAGGTTGGTTGTCCTGATTATGGAGGCGGTGTGTTGTTTTGCGTTGCCAGATGCGGAGGGTGTGAGATTCCCATGAGCACTGATAGGAGTTCTCCAGGACATCATGGAGGATAGGATATGTTTTTCTTGGTGTAGTTGTATAGAGAGATGTGGGCCTATGGGAGGCTTTAGAGGTTCATTTTGTGTTGTACCTTCCTTCTTCATTGTTGGGCATACGATCACATCATATGTGTGTGTCTAGTTAATTTTTCCTGACCTAATGAATTTGATGTGAGCTTGGTCCGAGTTGGTTAGATGTATTGGGTAATGTACGTACCCAAAATTTTAGGGTACTATACCATTGGAAAGATGTTACACATACCCCAATGATGATACATGTCTCCTTGCAAGGTGTTCGGAATCCAGTAAAATCGAGCCAAGTATATGTTTGTATCATGTATTCCTTGCTCGGCCTCCGGATGCTTTTTTTTTTTTTCCCTCTCGCACCCTTTTTTTCTTACATTTTGGTCTTGATGATGAGACCACCACCCAAGACAGGCAGCAGTCCCAGTAACCACGCGCCCGTGTAGGGCGGCGGTCCCTGTTCGCATTTTCCATAAAGTTTCAACGATCACGTCAAACATAAATCTTCAATTTCTACCCACATTCTTCAGCTAATTTGCTTTGCATTTATGTTTTGGCTGCCCTATGAATAGTGTTTTCACTTTGTTTAATGGTAAAAGAGTTCAATTCCAAGTTACCTTCTTTGATTGCATTTTCTATAAGTAAATGTGGCTTGTTTTCAAACAAATGGACCCTCTCCTTCTCTGTTTAATCATTTAGTCTTTTTTTTTCTTGCTTAGAATTCTTTTAGTTTCATGTTTTTCATCCATTGTTGATCTTTCTTTGCTGTATTAGGGGTCATTCAATCTTCTTGTTTCATTCTTGCCTCATTGTTGTTCCATGCAAGTCAGTTTGAAATAAGATAGTTTCATACTTAGATTGGAATCCATTTAAAGTTATAGGTTTTGTTAGTCACAATATATATCTTTGAAAACTCTCAGTGCATTTGTGTTGTATTCCTGCAATAAATCCCGCTAGGAATTGCATAGTCAAGCTCTGTTCACTTGCACTATCTCTCTCTTACTCGCATTGTATTCGTTCTATATCCAAAAGCTGTCATTGTTCGAATTCCTCATTCTGTTGATGCTATCATATACATGATTTTCTAGATTCGAGAGAACACAAAGGAACAAGAAGACCACACCGAGGTGAAAAATTCACACACAACTGGATTTACCAATCTTCTGTAAACACCAGGTTTGAGCTATCAAAGTTCTAGTTACAAATGTATCAAATAGAGTAGTGAAAAAATTTATTTCAGTAAAAAAATTTCTCTCGATATCACCAGGGAAGCTGTGGGGATTGATAGTTTCTAAGAAACCGTGCTTCATTCCTCACTTTTGAGGTAGGATTGAGAGTATTTCAATTTGAAACAATTAGTTTCTTAAATATTTAGAATAAATTCACAACTGCACAGGTAAATAGCCACACCAGGCTATTTTGTTTGTTTTAATTCTTTTACTAGATTAGTTGTTCATTTTCTAAATATATTAGAATAGTTGATCTTTAATTTCATTAAAATACGTCATCGAAAATACAAAAATAGAAGAATACATGCATAGTATAAATACATCTTTCGTAATTAGTTTATTAATTTTAGTTAAAAGATAAATCATTTTGCATGACAATCACGCGACCTAGAGAGCCCAGAGAATACATATTTGAACCAAAAGTACTGTAACCAAATCTACCCACAAAACTAGTTGATATAGATCAAAACCTTAGGATACAGGTCTTTAGAGCAACAGTAAACCTACAAGAAATTAGTGAACAACTGAGAGGGTTAAATATCGAAGATGACAAGGCATACACATTTTGGTCAAATCATCCTAACTATAGACTACCTTGATAGGATATCCGTATGAC
The DNA here is from genome assembly GCA_018340775.1 of Taxus wallichiana var. yunnanensis. Lineage (NCBI taxonomy): Eukaryota > Viridiplantae > Streptophyta > Pinopsida > Cupressales > Taxaceae > Taxus > Taxus wallichiana. The sequence goes on from CM031233.1 coordinate 1,301,519, forward strand.
TGTACAAGGACTCGAAAGAGAACAAGTATTTGGTTGTGATCCTTTAGCTCCACAACCTAACACAAGAGACCTCCTTGTTGACATAGATACTAGCTTATGCATTCAAGTTGCCAGAACACCTATAAGGTATTCTAAAAATATTACACAACTCCTGGTACTAAACATAGAAAATGAAAAGGCTTATGACTATTGGATAGTCGGAAGAAGGGATTAATTCTTCACATGACCATAACAAGTCCACAACAACCATGAACTCACGGTTGTGATCCCCAAGTCCCACAACCCAACGGGCCTACAAATCAGTTAAGTATTGACACCGGTTTACGAGCACTGGTATTTATATCCTCACCACTCCCACTAGATATCATAACGCAATTCTCCATATTAAATATAGAAGCCAATCAATCTAATATTTTCTGGACTAGACCAGAAAATCACCCATAGTTCACTAAAAATCCACTACACCTCCTATCACCATTTTTCATGACCTTTTCTGGAAATATATACGAAGCTCCCATAGGTCACTTCCCACGTATCCAATAACCAATAAAAATATCTCGGTAGAGGTTGACATTGATTGGAGCCTCCAAACAGCTATTATATCTTAACAAACCATTACACCAATTCAAGTTAGGAGGGCCTTCTTCACCTTAGATCTGCAGATTCCATTATTGCATATTGAGGAGATAAGATTACCCAACTAATTTGTCTACATCCACATATATTCCACTTTCACCAGCCGTCTCGGCACGACCTCGGGAGGTCGGGTATGAGGAAGAGTTATTTGTAGATTCCCATGCTCGCATGTCACTTTTCCATTGTACAAAACTGGTGAACCCGACATGAATACACACCAAATATTCCCCTTTTATTTTCATTTCTTTCCACCTTCACTCTTTCCCATTATTCTGCGGGTATTCATATACCCCCTAATATGTCGGGATACGACGCATATGGTAGACCTCTCTCAGGTCTTGAAGCAAACTATAGTCAAACAAATATACAACCATCACCCTCGCTTTCTGCATGGGATTATAACTATTCAAGTAATTACTTGTCATCTTAAACTCCCCCTAAAGAATTAGCTCTAGTTCTTCATTCGAATTGAGGAGTTGGATCAGCTCACACAAACACAACAACTAGAGCCCTCAAGCTCTAACAATATGACGTTTACTAGAGAATCCACTTCATCTCCTCGGGTCTTGTTCAAACCACAGATTAGTAGACAATCAGATCCACTCCCATTTTTGGATGAGGAGTACTTAGCACGCTATGCTAGAAGTGAACAATGCTTCCAAAACATGTATCCACCTATAGGGAGTTTACAAATACAATATGATACCCTATTCCAAGAAAACACCCCCATTCCTCCACCTATGGGAAATACCCTCGGTGAAGCTTGGTAGGGTAATGATCAATTCATAGTAGGGTATCATACCCCTTTACAACCTCAAGGTATACAACAAATGCCATTAAGGAAAAACATTGTGTCTTCACCAATAGAGGTCATTTCAGCCTTAGCTGAAAAGGTTAGAGGGCTAGAACTTGCTCAAGCAAACCAAAATTCATATTTTGGGCAAGCAAGAATCCCCAACCCTCCACATCACCCCAGTCAAGTTGACCTCCTTATAGGAATAGGAACGTTAGGCATGCCTCCTCAACATCCATATAATTACCCACAGCAAACACCAACTAGGACCACGTTTTCAAATGCCGCTCCAGTTGAAAACATGACACCTCCCGGCTTGGCACCAAACAACCCATACCAAAACAATGCTCCTCCTTACTTAAACATTTATTCAAAGTCACCACAAGGAGACATGTTCTCTTCTCCCGGGATGTTTGTTCAACCAGGGATTCCCTTATGTCCCTACAAATATGTATGCTACGTCATATCAAGCAAACCATGCCACCCCAACCCCTCAAAGAAGAACCATTGATGATCGAGGCCTATGTGGTAGAGACTTATTTAGAATATTTAAAAGAACCCTACGACTTCACCATACGAAGTGTTATGCTTCCAAGACCTCTTCCCGATTTTCCCAAATACAAAGGGGAAGGAGATCTAAATGCACACATTAAGGCCTATTCCATGACCATACAGAATTACTCCTCGGGATGGAGTTGTTGCTAAGATATTCCCTAAGACCTTAGAGGGTATTGCCCTTGATTGGTATTACAAAATACCTGAATCCTCGATACACTCATTTAAACAACTCGTGTCAGAGTTCATCAAAGCTTTTGATATGAACAAATTGTTAAGAACAAGGATTAGGGAATTATTACATATTAAACAAGAACATAATGAATCTGTTGCTCATTTTATTCAAAGATGGCGTACGGTTCTCTACTCATCAGCAAGTGCTTCAAATATGGATCAAATGGAACTATGTGATTTATTCCTTAATTCTCTCAATAGAGAGATAAAGGAAGAAGTCTAGAAGTTCCCACTAAGAACTTATGATGAAGTACTCGAGAGTGCTCTCCGAATTGACCAAGCGGTGATAGATAGTGATCGTAAGACATATGGAACAAATGGGAAATTAACCACTCCCAATCAAAACACCGTGGCCTATCCTAATACTGGCAATGCTAATCAAGGACCTAAGATCCTTAACAAGAACCGCGGAGTTACAACAAATGGAGTAATTGACCAAGTTAAAAGGGTAAACATTGTAAAAATTTCACCACCTATTAACAATCAGCGAAATAAAAATTTTACTCCAACAATCAACGCAATGGATTTTAATCGTCCACCGCGACCACAACAACCAACGACAACGACAAATCCAAACACAAGGTCCAAATCAAAACCCAACTAGATATTAGAGTCAAACCCAAAGGCAACAACCTTAAAATTTTAACTCTAATAAACAGCAATCTTATCAGAATTTTAGGCCACAACAGGTTTTAAATCAACATCCTTGAAATTATAATCCCAATTTGTATTGTGGCTTCAACAAAATTCAAGGCCACACTACTACGGATTGTCGTGACTACAATAAATTCATGCAACGTTTGCCAGAAGATCAAAAGCAACTCTTTATAGATATGTTTTTAGAAAATTCTATAGTACCCATGCCAAACGCTTATACAGGGGACAATTTCCCCTCAAAATGCACCCCTCAAGATCTTTAATGATCCACTCCCAAACCATTCTAACAATAACAAGCTAGATCCTAACAGAACAAACAAGGGTGTTATAACAGGAAACAATGATCATGAAGCCTCAACTTCATTAAATCCACTAGTCGCACCCCAACTAGGAACTCGACCCCAAACTAAGATAGTTGGCTTGGTGGAGTTAGATACCGAGCTACCTATAGAAACCATAACAAGAACACGGGATTATTCTTCTCAACCAACTCCAAGTTATCCATTGGAACAGACAACATTCAACAAATGTTGGTAAAACCCATAGGCGCCTATGATTTAATTAATGACTTAACTAAAACCTTCTCTCACATCTCCTTTTGGATTTATTAAAAACTCTCCCACCCACAGGGCTGCCCTCTTAGAAGCATTAGGCCTTGGTCATTTAATCAACATCACTCCTCCCCGGAAATGCAAGTAAACCATGTAGACTTTGACATCTATCCTCTAGGGCAGCCAGATAGGGATACTGAGTTTATATTTGATATAAGCAAAATGCCAATAGACGTTGAGATTGCACGAAGAGGTGACCCACTTTACATTTACAAGTATGGGTTTACAATAATTATGTTAAATGCGTAATGGTTGATGATGGGGCAGAAGTTAACATAGTCCCCTTTGCTTTTCTTCAAAAGTTAGGATATGGAGAGACAAAATATTCCACAATGTGAAATACATTAAGAGGATATGATAGCCTCAAGGCCACTTCAATTAGAACCATAGTTTTACCAGTCACTTTAGGACCCAAGACCGTCCTCACCGAATATTATATTATAGATCTGGAAACCAACTATAATATGATCCTCGGTCGGCCATGGATACACCGCATGAAGGAAATCCCTTCCATGTTATTCCAAGAAATAATATTTCTACAATTAGGGAAAATATTTGTGGCACAAGGTGACCCAAAGCCCTTTGATATACACCTAGCTGATTTGAAGAAAAGACCAGGTGTTCACTCCAAGTTTGAACTCCCAACAAATCAACTCATCAAACCAATTAATTAAAAACCAAAAGAGAATTTGATACCCACCACAGAATTAGAAATTACAAATCTAGCCGAAGACATTCCAGCACTCAAAAATGAGACCAACGTTATAGAAACAGTGTCACTAGGGACTATCGCAAAAAATGTCGAGTTGTTAGAGAAAGACTTACCTATTCTCCTACCATTTGATTCTATGGGTATGGGACACACCCTGGGAATTGCTTCTCTTCCATCAGATGAAGTTTTTATGGTAGAAGTAACCGAAGCAAAAGAAATAGATATGACAAATACCCCAACATCCATTTTTCCAAGCAAATATTGGACTCTCCACTTCGATAGGGCTAGATTTTGCATTGGATCTGGGGCAAGAGTGATCTTTAATTCACCGAGGGAAAGATCCTACCTTTTTCCTTTAAATTAAACTTTGAATGTACAAACAATGGGGCTGAGTACGAAGCTCTCCTACTCGGCCTCATCCTAGCCAAAATAATGGGTGTTGTAGTCATTTTTGCACCCACCAAGAACAAGGGAACCTCATGCGCACTGGCCTATCACCCAACGGGTGCTAGGCACTCACCCGAGGCACGTGAGAGGGAGCCGAGTCTCTCTTTATGTGAGTTTAGTGGAAGGAATAATTCATGATCTTGACTTAGTGATTTAACAGACATGAAGAAGCTATAGAGCTCATAACGGCTTCTACACCCCTTCAGTCATAACAAAAGTAAAAGCACGCAACAAAATTAATAGAACTAGGAAGTTGTAAATCCACAAATAGACTTAACATTCAAGTAAGGTTCATGATTATACAAGATCAAAAGCATAGTAGAAACATGTAGATAATACAGGAAGGAGATCTTAATATAAACACAGTGGTAACCTTATCATATTCATTCATAGTATTACTCCAAAACATCACAGAGTGGCAGACCACAGTCATACACCATATCTAGATCCATACATGTATGCTCACAAAACAAAATTTGCATTCCCCATTACATCCTTCCTAGAATCATCTACCCATTTTATCCCATAGTTCTCGCAGTAATTTTGTAGAGCTCTGCTACCTCACTTGTGTCTCCTTTTCTTTGCTAAGGGCACACGTATAAATAGGAATCTGAGCTCTAATAAACTCCTCTGGAACCTCAGATCTGGCTCCAAGTGTCAAGGTGTGGGTCACCCCAGGCGCATGCCTCTCCTTGTCATGATTATCTCTTTGGATCTTCTTATTACAAGGTATATTCCTTCCAGGACACCCTTTTGTTAGGCTGGAACCTTATCCAAATGGAACACGTTCTTAATGTGTCTTGTTCAAAAGGCTGAAAAATGGCTAAGTCCCAAATTATTCCTCGCATGTGCACGTCCTTGGTTCTCCAAGAACCCTTTTTGAATTCTACCTTGTGTGCCTTTACTTGTGCACTTCCTTCGACCATGCATGCCTACGTGCCTTTAATATTTGGTAGCTATATTAGGGGCCCAACAATACCCCACACTTCACCTGTTCTCCGCCCTCGGGAACCTTTTCAAAGAATGCAGTACAAAAATGCAAGGCCTTTTCTTGGAAAAGAATGGAGGGAAAGAATAAAGAATGGGGGAGAGAAAGAATAGAAGGACAACTACGTAAAGAAGAAGAAGGGGAAAATTATGCTTCCAGCGTATTCCATGCACTAAATTCATCATGCACTCTTTTGTAGAGGTCATTAACCAATGTGCTCACATCATAAAAGGTTAACCCTTCCCCTTTTGTGTTAATGGTCTCCACCATAGTCTCTAGTTCCTTAGCATGATCTTCCAAGGCATCCATCTTCCTCGTAATGACCTTGTAGAGCTCTTTTAGCGGGTTTTGATTGAGACCCGCAGGATCTCAATAGCTTCAAACTTCTTTTCCACTTTGGCTAGGATCTTTTCTCACTCGAGTCTATTGCCTTTATTCTTTTCCCTGAAGTCCTTCAGCTCGGCCTCATTCGTTGGCAAGTAGCATGCTTGTCACCTTGTCTTGATCCACGTAATGGTCATAGGTGACCCCCACGGTTTGTGCGGCTATCTTCACATCAGTAAGCACCTTGTTGTATTTAGCCACGAGCATGATGACTTTCAATTTTTCCTCCTTCTCCAAGTGCACAACTACCTCCTCTACCGACTCCAAGGCCAAAGGCTACCTTTCCATGGTGAGGATCCGAGTCAAGTCCTCTAGACATTCCAGGGAGGATCCATACTTTTGCGCGGGAGGGTTAAGGTCCTGGGTGCTTCATGATAATAGCTTGGGAGATGAGCTCCACCTTCTTGGAAACTTCACGTACCCTAGCCTTTTCCTCCCGAATCTCCCTTGTAGTTGAGCACTAATTAGATTCTCAAGGTGAGGTCCTTTGTTAGCTTAACTACTTCTTCCTTCCTCTTCTCCAACAGGTCCTCCAAGACTTTAACCTTGTCATTTCTGTAGAAGAGCCTAGCCTCAATTTCCATGGAGACTTTGTTGAGCACGTTACACACTTGCTCATCCGATAGTTGTTGCATGTTTATAATGGGGTTGTCCCCCTTTCCTTGATACAGTGCTAGTATTTCTCCTTGGTTAACCTCAAACTCGGGCTCATCAAGGTGGGAGTCAAACGCCCATGATAACATCTTCCTTGTGTGTGGGTATCCACCCTCAAGATCAAAGGATTCCATGGCGGTGAGCTCCTTGGTGGGAACGGTACTGAAACACACACATAAAACTTTGTTGGGGTCATCAATGTATCCCATCGTTACTCTTCCCCCTTCCGCGCATTTACCTCCCGTGTGCACGCCCTAGAGAATAGTTACTAAAAGAGTTGGGCCTTTTGTGCTACACACACTCTTCTCCCTTTGCTCATCCTTGAATTCACTGAGCACGAGCTCTGCACTGTGCCCCAACTCCTCTTTGACTAAGTTATTAATTATCTTCTCTACCTCCCTTGTCACTTTCTCATTCACCTCCTCCTGAGTGATCTTGGGCATATCTGGCTCCTTGGTACTTTCCCCTTCACTCCTTCCTTCATTTCACATGCCTTCCTCCCCTTGGGTACTCTTCCTCCTTAAAAAGATGAAAGCATTATTGTATCTTCTTCTCCCTCTTCTCCTGAATTGTGGAGATTAATCGGCTTCTGATCCACCTCCAACTCTTCCTCTTCATTGTCATCTTTTTCGCCTATATAGGTGTTCGGGTCATCTATATCTTCAGACTCTTTTTCTTCCATCACATTTTCTTCTTCCTCTGCTAAAAACTTCGGAGTTGGGATGTGGTCTTCTCTTCATCTGAGGGTTCTTCAGGGGATGGTGGTTTCACAGGTTCTGGGGTCTTATCCCTGACCACCATTCTCCTCTTCTCCCAAACGTAGGTACTTTCCCCGTGGTATCTACATTCTACTTTTCCACTACCCTTTGTTCCTCTTTCTCTTCCCTCTCCTTGCGCTTTGGCGTGGGATTCTTTCTACTAATAGGGTCATCCGAGATGGATATCTCATTCTCCACGTACACGCCTTTTTCAAATTTTGGCCTTATGTGTAGGTAGATCCTAGTAGTAGCACTCTCAAAGAATAGGTAAGGTCAAAGGCCTTACAATGTGCACATCATGCGACACATACCTTTCAACGTATGTGCGCTTCTCTGGGTAGACCAGCTTCTTTCTCATTTCCCGTGCTCTCTGTCAAGGGTGGACAACTCCAGGTTTAATTTCTTTGACTCCTTGTATCTATTTACTCCCGCTTGGAAAAATTGGGCAGTAAACAAGAATGGGAGTTTGCACCATGGACTCCAACTGCCATCCACCAAAATGAACCTGCCAATGTAGAAGTGTTGGTAGACCACAAACTCTGCTTCTCCTTTGGTCACCGTGGGGAGTTGTTTAGGGATCCGCCATTCAGCCCCGAATGCGTTCCTAAGGCGCGTATACCATTTTTCTAAGCATGCCTTGTGTACCCCTGTCATTGATTCACATGTGTATTTTTGAAACCTCTCCGTGGGCGAAGGGTCTTGTGAGGGTACTCCCACATGAACTTTTCGGATGCATCCGACACCCTAATTTCTAAGAACACAATTGTCAACAAAATGTTTCCAAATAGGATCTTTCCTCCCTTCTCCGCACTGCTTATGATTTCATCTACTATGTATTGGGAGATGTTGTATACGGTGCCTTCTACGACCTTCCTGCAGACATTCAGCCAGGGCTTGCTCAACTGGGTCCACCTCTCTTGTCCATTCAGCTTGGAGACAAGGTGTGCGGCCATCTTCATCACTAGATCACTTATATCCGAGATGCAATAGTACCTTGATCCCTTCTTCAATTTTTGGGATGTTATGGTTTCTCTGATTTCCAGGAGTTTTTCTATGAGTGTGTCCCCTTTACGCTTTTATTACACCATAAAAAAAATGCACAATTAATCCTCTTACACAATGCCCATTACTACACACATGCATTTCGCATAACTGCAAGATATCCTGCAAAAGAAATCTGACTACTCACTACTTAATCAATCTTTGGTTTTCAAACAAAAAATATTAAATACTTCTCCTCCATTTTAATATACATCAAAGAAACCATAGATATAAACCAAACATAAACCAATTATAAAACCAGGAACCCGGGCCCACGACAGAAATTTCAAACCATAATTAAAAACATTCTAAGTAACATGAAATGCAAACTTAATTTTGGGACCCGAAGATCTGTCACATGATGAGTTAGTCAAAAATATCTCTTTATGCCTTAGGGTTAAACTAACAATTTACACATACTCGGGTAGAATGTGCACTTTGACATCATTATTTCTTCCTCTAGGAATTTACTTTATGTTTTTTTTCATCACGGGATTGAGAACCCAACCCATGTTCACACGAATGTTGAAGGGATGTAAAATACAATTTATGATTCCCTCATGGTTTCCAAAATACTTCCTTGCCTAGGGTGGTGGGGAGAATTAACATTTCACACCCAATACTCATTCTTTGGAAAAGAAACTGATTGTCCTAATAACGCATCAAAGTACCTACTTCCTTTTTTACTTCAAACCCCTAAAAACCATGAAACTACAAACAAGAACATGATAACACGAGCACTCAGTTTCTCCACCGAATAGAAGGAATTATAAGGAAAATCAGAAATTTTGATACCAATTGCAGAATCAATCTGAAATCAGGAGCCCATCCAATGATATGGCACTGAAATAAAACATGAAAATTATGGGCACTAACAGGTGGGTAGTTTCATCACAATTACATATTGTCTAATCAAATCAATGTGTGGATATTCTTGGATCAATTTTCTATTGTATGCACTTGATTTTTTTCTTGTATACTTGATTTCATAAATATTACAGATGACATTTTCTATGGTTGTCCTGTAACAATTCATATCCCTTGTTTGAAATTTATATTACATTTTTCTCATAATTTTTATGTGCGTCAAAATTTTGAGCCCCTTTCTTGTAACTTTTTTGTGAATTATTTGTGACTAAAATATGTGGCATTTATCATGTATTTTAATGATTGATTAATTTTACTTGTATTTCTTATTTTCTTATTTATTTATCTCTAATGAGACCCTTTAAATACTATTTTAATTGTCCCATCTGCTATAATCTGTCATGTTTTGTATACCCTTGCAATTTTTTATTTTGGTCATCCTGTCAGACATTCCCACCTGAACTTAAGTTTATGGCACTTATATATTAATTAGTAAAATTATTACTAAGTTACTTTATTTCATGTATTTTGAATGTGCATTTTAATTTCTTTGATTCAATGAATGATTATTAAGTTCTTTATCTGAATTTTATACTTGATGCAAGAAGATGTTATGTATTGTCATTAGCATGCATCGAAGAAATTTTGTCACCAAGAAAAGAGGACTCACTCGCAGCAATTGGCATGCAGCAACTGGGACTCATCTACAGCAAGGCACCTGCAACCAAAGGAAAACACACACATAAACAAAGCCATGATTGTAGTAAATGTGATCAACAAGAATGCTTCACCTAAGTTCACACCATTTAGTAAATAATTAGTTATGACAATAAGAACATATCTCACACCATTGCCTAATTATTCTCTCGCAACTACAACTTGGAACTAATTAAGTTAATTTTAAAACTCTGGTTGTTTGAATGAATAGTTAATTATGTTGATGTATTAGAACACCTTTCTTCAGTTCTAATTGCATGCATAAGAATCTAAAAATTTATTGAAACTGATTTAATGCTTAATCAAAATGTAACTACTAGTTGAAAGATTCTCGTCACGTTTTTTCTTAATATAATGAGAATAATAAGAATTTAGTAGATATTGATCCATAAAAAGGAAATTTATGTAAGTTATATTCTGTAATCTTCATGTTGGTGAATAAAAATATGATTTTTATCATTTTATTTTAGACACAAGCCTTAGGAAGGGATAACACCCAAGGTAGGGCCCACTTTTGGTTTGCTAAACCCCTTTCCTTTTTGTTTCTATTTTAAGTTTTGTGCATGAGTAGATTAGAGTTGCAGCAAATCATTTCTTTACTTATGTGTCATATTTACCTACTTCATTCATTATTTGTAGTATCTATTCTTATCTGTAACCTAGTTTAAGTTCCATCATTATATTTTATAGTTATTGTGACAACAATCCTTTAGTTGTATCTCTTGAACACTTGTAACTTTTTAAACAACACTGATAGTGTAGAAAGTCTACATCCCTAGGTTTGATGAATAAATAAATGTGGCTTATTTTTCAACATACTAATTGCTAAAAGTATTTACACCACCATTTTTAGCGTCATTTCCTTGGACCCTCGCAAAGTTATAAGTCCGTTGAAGAGGGTTTTTCATTCTTTATAAGAAGTCTATGTTTTAGGAATTTACCTTAGATTAAAACCCCAACTAATTACCATTGAAGAGTTGAGTAGTTGATCCATGCACCGTCAAGGGATAACCATGGTAGATTTTTACCTAATCCACAAGTAGTACAAATCTCTTCATTTATCTCTAAATATTCTAAAGAAGAAACCTCTGCACTGGGTTTTCTTTTTTAAGACAATCCTCCAAGTGACAATTCTATAGCTGCTCCTAAACAAATAGGGATGGTATAAGAAGTAGATCAGAATTCTCATAATGGGGAAACCACTTTCAATTTCCCCATCATTGACAAAAATGAAGCTACTGGGATGAAGAATAATTATCCATCAACCTTCCCAAATTTCGATGGAGCTATGTCAGAAGATTCAAACACCTTTCTCTTTGAGTTTGATGTTTTGTGCAGGAGATATGATTATACCACTGATGCGCATAAGTTGAAATTGTTTTCTGCAACACTCAAATATTTCGTTTAATGTGGTTCATGGGATTAGGAAGAAATTTTGTTACTACATGGGCATATATGAAGGAGAAATTCCTCAATAAGTATCAAGACTATTACAGGACCAAGCGGTAGAGGAGGAGATGAAATCTATAAAATGTAATAAAAATAGGATGAACCGTTATAGGATTACTTGGAAAGGTTCATGTTCTATGTTTAGAAGTCAAAAAAATGCCACTGATACACCACCTGACTCCCTCAAATTTGTCTTTCTAATGGGGCTCAGTGATGAAGACATGGATGTTCTAGACCTGATAGGAGCAAGAGACATTTCAAAGGCTAGTTTTGGAGATATTTGTGATGCCTGTAAGAACTATTTAAGAGCTACCATGAAGAGAGTAAGGAATGTAAGATCAAGAGGTGGAGTATCTACTAAAACGATGGGGGACATCTCTAAGTTTGATATTGTTAGCATGTTCAAAAATATGAAGCAATTGATTTTTAATGACATGGACAATCAATTGGATGCTCTACATGCCAAAAATAAGAAAGAAGACGTAGAAGAAACACTCGCAGAGTACTTCCATGCATGTAGAAGGAATAAATCAAACTATAGGTGCAGAGAATTATCCAACATTGCTCAAGAAAGAGAGGCTTCACCTGATTTCAAAATGTTGGAGATAGATGATGGGAAATTTTTATATGTTTCTCAAAGGAACCCATGGCCACCAAGGCAAGGAGGTATTGCATAAGACCCTATGCATTCATTTAAACAATGGTCTAATAATTCATATATGCAGCCCCCACCTTGGGCTAACCCTCAAGTATGGGCCCCATATCCTAACCATTACCAACAACAATGGTAACCTCCATACCAAGGCCAACCATAGAAAAAATGACAATAGCCTCCCCAATCATGGAAACATCCATATAGGGGACAACAGTGGAATAACCCTCCTAGTTACTAGCAAAATTATCAAAAACCTCCCTATCGAAAAGCAACAACAAGCTCTGATGCCTAATCCCCAATCAAGAACCCAACCAAAATGTACACAATTACATGCTCAACCAATGCCTAACCCTAACAATAAAGTTGTTTAGCCAATCTATTCCACTAAACCAGCTCAATACCCTACTTATTTTGTTGATATCAACAATATTCATCTTCGCTCAGGAAGATCACTTCCTTTACCAACTAGACCAACCATTAATGAAATTGCAGAAGACCCATATTTGTTTCATGATGACTTGCAGAAAGGACAAAAGATGTTGCAAGATGATCTGTAGCAATCTTCCTAGAACTCTAGCAAGTGTAAAACACAAGACAATGAGCCATCTTTTCTTGAAATATTACAAGAGAAAATGACTGACCTCATATTAGAATATGATTTCGACTTTTCAATTAGGTTAAGGACATTTTTGTCAAGATACCATTGATACAAGCTATCAAGGACGTGCTTAACTACAATAAGCTAGTCAAGGACCTATGCATTAAGAATCCAGGAAGGAAAATGAAAGACCCATCTACTGTATAGGTCATTGGGAAATTAGTTGATATTATTCTCGGGAACTCATTTCTTCCCAAGAATATTTATCCAGACAACCCTTTAGTGAATGTCACAATCAATGGTATAAGTGATAAAGAACGCATTGATTGATCTAGGAGAAACAATAAATATGATGAAAAAGCAAATTGTGGATGATTTTAAATTCAAAGGATTAATACCAATAGACACGGTCTTGCATCTTGCAGAATGATCCACAAGTAAATCTGAAGGATTTTTAGAGGATGTGGTAGTAGTGGTAGAAACTTAGGAGTGCCTTGTTAACTTCATTATTCTCCAGCCAAAAGAAAGCTTAGGAAGATATCCTATTATCCTTGGAAGGCCATGGTTAGCAACTATTGATGGATTCATTGGATGTAGATATGGAAATATGATTATCTCCAATAGAAGTGGTACTAAAAATATTATACTCTACCCCCTACATAGCCATTTAATGAAGAAGACAAAACTGTTTGGGTGGAGGAACCATTAGAAGACTAGAGTTCAGTTCAGTAGCTCATGATGTTGGAAAAGGCATGCATAACAAAAGGCTAGGAGGATGATGTTTTTCTTTCAAACATTCTATATAAAAATAATAGTAAGAGTGAAGAATATGATGGCAAGTTGAAATGCATAAGCTTCCCTGAAAATCAAATCTTTCCTCAGCAAAATACTAAGAATGTTCTAGGTAAGAACTGCATCCTACACTAGTTTATTCCAAATGATTGTATCTTGAACTCTGTAAAAAGTAGCATATGCTCCATGACTGATATTTTCAAGCAATTATATATTACACTTGGTAAGCCACATAATGAGAATAAAGCATTAAGCATGTAGCAGGAGTAGATGTTAATTACACTTATCAAAAAAGCACAGGACATAATTTGCATGGGATTATGGATACATGCATGGAACCCATCCTAAAAATTTTACTCATAAGATATACATCAAGTACACCTATAAGCCAATAAGGTAGACACAAAGGATAATGAACCCAACAAAGAAGTGACATAGTGAAGAAGGAATTAAACAAACTATTAGACATTGGATTCATATATCCAATTTTAGACAGTTAATGGGTGTCACCCCTCGTTATTGTACCAAAAAATAATGGAAAATGGAGGATTTGCGTGAATTATAGGGAGCTAAACATAGTGATGAAAAGGGATCATTTCCCACTTCTTTTTATTGATCGTGTACTTGACACTCTTTCTAGAAAAAAGTATTTTCCTTTCCTATATGGTTACAGTGGCTATAATCAAATTCAGATTGCAGCAAAGGATAAGGACAAGACAACATTCACATGCTCATGGGGAAGTTTTTCATACTATATTCTTCCCTTTAATCTATGTAATGCACCTGCTACATTGTAGAGGGTAGTACTTAGCCTCTTCTTAGATTTAACCAATGACTGCATGGAGGTATGCATGGATGATTTTACAATCCATGGCAGCACTTTTGATGAAGCAATAGAAACTTAGACAAAGTTCTCAAGAGATGCAAGGAACATAACCTATCCTTAAGTAATGAAAAATGTTATATGATGATGTCTAAAGGGATTGTGTTAGGTCATTATCTGTCATCTGCTAGGATCCAGGTAGATCCAATAAAGATATCAGTAATTATAAATTTTCCAAAACCTAAAAAGTAGAAGGATGTAAAGAGATTCTTGGGCCATGTTGGGTATTATCAAAGATTCATCCAGGACTTTAAAAAATTGCAGTACCATTGTTTTGGTTATTAGGGAAGGATGTTGCATTTACATGGACAAAAAAATGTGTAGCTACATTCCAAGCATTGAAACAAATGTTGACCTATGCACCTGTGCTGGGAGGGCTAGATTGGAATTTTCCATTTCATATACATACATATGATTCTAATCACGTAATTTGATTTATTCTAGGACAGAAGGATGAGATACTCAATTATGCTCAATTATGTGAGTAATAACTTGTAGCATGTTGAGCTTAACTACATAGTCATTGAGAAGGAATTCTTAGCCGTTGTATATGCCATCAACAAATTCAAGCACTATATCATGGGATATCCATTTTTATCCATACAGATCATGTTGTCATTAAATATTTGATCAACAATCTAGGTGTAAGTAGCAGGATAATCAAATGGTTTCTGCTCTTACAAGAGTTTAATGTAACAATTATTGATAATCTTGGGAAAGACAATGTTGTAGCAGAATTTCTCTCAATAATGGAAAATAATAATGAAGAAGTAGTAGTGGATGATTCTTTCCCAAATGAGAACTTGTTTTCCATTTCCACCAAGGCACCGGGTATGCTAATATAGCTAACTATTTGGTTTCATGTAAGACACACCTCCACACTATCTCGTATTCGAAAAGAGATATATTGTAGAGAAAAGTGTGAATTTATCTTGGATAGCTAGTTTCCTATTCCACACAAAAGGCGGGATAATATTATGAGAATATGTATTAATGATGAGGAAATTTATGATGTCATCAAATCCTTCCATAGTGAACCATGTGGATGATACTTCACTTTTAAAAGAACAACACAAGAGGTATTAACAACATGGTATTATTGGCCTACATTACAAAAAGATGCAACATTGTATGCAAGAAGATGTGATAAGTGTCAAAGAATGGGAAGGCCTACCAAATTAGATGAAATGTCATTGCAGCCTCAGATAAGATCGCAACCATTTGATAAATGGGTATTGGACTTTATTTGTCCATTGATCCTAAGTCTAAAAAAGTACATCTTGGTATGCACAAACTACCTCACAAAATGGACAAGTGAAGGCATTACCAAATCAAAAGAGTGAAAGAGTTGTAAAATTCCTATATGACCATATCTTTACAAGATATGGAGTGCCAAGAGAGATTGTCATAGATCAAGGTACCCACTTCATTGTTGAAGTTATTGTTGATTTAGCTACAGAATATGAAATCAGGAATAGGAAGTCCACACCTTATCACCCACAATCCAATGGCCAAGCTGAAGTAACAAACAGAGAAATTAAGGCCATCTCAATAAAGACTATTGCATTGTATAGAAAGGATTGGTCAGAAATAATTCCAGAGGGATTTTGGGCATGCAATACCATATGGAAGACAACAACTAGATTCACATCTTTTGAGATATTGTATGGTAAGATTTTTTTCCTTTCTATTGAATTTGAGCATAAGACATTAAGAACTATATTGGAATTAGGCATATATTTATCCGAATCACAGAGGAAAAAGGTTGTTTAACTCAATGATTTGGATGAAATGATGAGGTAAGTTGTCCATAATACAAAGGTGGTACAAAAGCAAAGGATCAAAATGCATGACAATTTCATAAAACAAAGTCAATTCTAAGAAGGTGATTGGGCACTTCTCTTTGAATCTAATTATAGGTACCATGTGGGAAAACTCAGACAAGGTGGCTAGGTCAATATGAAATTGAGAAGATATTTTCCAATGGAGTTTGAAACTCACCACCATTGATCCTATAAGATTCAAACTATTGGTAAATGGTCATAGACTAAGGTTGTATAAGAATCCAACCGATAGGAACACATTCATCCAATAGTTAAGAGGATGCCAAAGTAAAATGGAGATGAGAACATCATAATTGAGGATAGAAATTGAAGTTGTTGGTTCATCTTCTGATATTTTGGAGGAATGATATCTTCAGTGGCCTTGGTTTATCCAACTTAATGGATACCCCAGGGGGGAATAAAAGTGATGTGATCATCCTTCATGGTGATCAGAACCACTTACTAACATTTTTTATTTTATTAACATTTCTGTTTTGGATGATTTGGAGTATTTGCAGCAAGGAGTGCATAATCTCTAATGAAAGGAAGTGGTGCAAAGACTAGAATGTCCACTTGTAGCAGCATGCATCCAAAGACGTGTTTTGATTTATTTTTTATAGAACCTGATTATATGAAGATTCAAGAATCCAGTTGTATGATCATGAAAGATATGAAGATAATAAGCACCAAAATAATTCAGTATTCCCTCTCCTAGAATTTTTTGGATTAATTATGGAGCTCATTCTATACGGCATCACATGCAGTAACACCACATGCAGCAATACTACTTGTAGCCATGTAATTCTTCAGCATGCATCCAAGGGCGCGAACTCCAAGCACGACACATGTCACAATCATTTGGCATACATCTCGAGTTAAATGCACTCAATTTCCTTTAATTTAGCATCAATAGAATAATTATATTTAATTAATATATGTGTCAGGTTATCAAATAAAATTTACTTTCCATAATGTTTCACCATCGTTTTCTATGTGACCTATCTCCCATGTCACCACATGACCATCACTTCACACGTGTATACTTCAATTCAAATTAATACTTCCCCTTTCAAGTTACGGGTGTCTTTAGACTTAAATTTTGAAAAGGAAAATCACTTGGTTATTCCATTCAATTGCATTTTACTTTTTCAGTTATGATAGAGAAACCTCCTGCTTCACCGAGTTCACAGAGTTTCCAAAATTTGCAATGGGGGGATATTTGATAATGAATGAGCTAATAGACCATTCACAGTTGTGGAACTAGCCTCAAATTCCTTATTATTTTCATGATAATGGTTGGATGGATTATATAAATAATTTTCAAGGCTTTAATGAGTCAATAGTTACAAAAATTTCCACTACATTTAGAGATGATCATGCAACAGTGAAATGTTTGCAAGTTAAGGTTGATGATGAGATATTGGCTGCAATAATTGGTTTTTCCAGCGAAGGTGAAATGTACCCGTGAAAGCTAATCTGAAGAAGCTCGAGCGAGAACTTTTGCATACGAAGATGAAAAATTCATGGGGAATAGACAAGGCACACTTTGTACTTCTTTACAACCTTTCTAGGAAGCTTTTTCCAATTATATCATAAACTATTTCACCTATGAGGGTAGATATTCCGGATTGAACACTATCCATTTTAAGATGTTAAATCATTTGAAGAATGGAAAACATGTAAATGTACCAAATTTCTTACATGAAAGTTTAAAGAAGATGAGTAGAGAGTCGCAAAGGGGAAGGTCTTCCCTTTCTCATCACTATCTTGTCACTCTAGTTGTAAAGCATGCATTGGCAACTGAGCATCCTACATTGAATTGGGGAGATTTCACATGAGAAAAACATACTTGATGAACTATTGGGGAATGGTAAAAAGAAGAAAAAGAGTTTTTCTAGTTCCTCTATGCCTCCACCTGAACCCTTAGTTTTAGAAAACTATACTCCTACAGAAACCCCAGTTCCTACTGAAGCTTTCCTACCTTTGAAAACATATGTCAGTGAAGAAACACCATTTTTAGAGCAAGGCCCTAGGCCCATATCTCCTTACAGAGTTCTAGTGGTATAGGCCTTATTAAATATCTCAACCCCTGAATCTTCCTCCTCCAAGGGTAAAAGGAAATATTCCTCCAAATCCTCTGAGCCATGAAGAAAATCCCATAGGCTCAAAACTAAAAATCCAAAAACTTCAAAGTCTAGGAAAAATATTCAAATATCACTAGATAGTGATGAGGTGAGGATAGATATGAATGATGAAGCCATTCCAATGGAAATTGAACAGAAAGACCATATAGTAACGGATGCGGATATAGTTATGGAGGAACAAACCAAGGGAATTGAAAAGACAAAATAAAAAGAATTAGGTGCACAACCTACTCAACAAATCCCTACTGAATCTATTGAGATTCAAACAGATGTCGTTCATGTTGGGGTAACCCATATGGAGCATGAAGGAAAAGTATTTCTTGAAGAAACTGAAATTTTAACCAATGTTCATGGAAACCTTGAGGAAATAGAGACTATTCATGTGTTACATGAAGAGGATTTAGTGAATAAAAAAGGTAAGGAAGTAACAATTGAAGTTGTATATGATAAAGAGTAACATGAGGAATTGTCTTTGAAACATTACCTACAACTCAACCCAAAGTGGCATTGATATCGGAGCTAGTTTACCACTTGATATAGAGGATACAATTGACAACATCATCCGAACCTTGAGCCAAAGATTTCCTAAGAATCTAGTCAGCCAATGTAGATAGATGAACCCCAATTGCTCTTATATCCTTAGAACTCGTGTCTCAACCATCCAACCTACAGCCATAGGTTATCATACAAGAAGTCTTTAGAGAGCCTCCTAGGCCAACTCAGAATAAAGATGGAAACACAAACTAGTTTAGAATATTGGGTGTAAAAGTTTGAGAACTATTGTAATAAACTACAGAGAAGATGGGAAAGAGAAAAGGAAGAACTACTCTTCCAACACCAACAAGATTTGGAAGAAAAGGATAGAAACTAAGGGAAAAATACAATCAAATTACATGGTTGAAAAAGAAACAAGAAGACACAATACAAGTAACAAATGAAATTTTCAAGTGTAGACCACCATTAAATGTTTACTCTATCTTATTAAAAGAACAGATATCGTAGTTGAAATACACTTGTATCAACAGTGATATACCCTTTGATACCAGTGGAGCTAGATCATTCTTCAGAATATATCTCAAGATGCTTTATGAAATCTAATTAATTCTTTGTGAACTCTATATGTAAACCTATTCTTTGTAATATGATAGATATTGGATCCCCATTCTTTACATAGGGGATTTTTAGATTTGGAAATTGTGCTCTTATTTCAATAATAAGCTCTAGAGGGAAAAATAGATGTTCAAATACAAACAATTGTGAAAAGAGAAACCATTAGTGATTAGGGTATATGCAAACAATACAAAGGGTATGATTGAAGAGTATGGAAAATTCATGAAAGAACATAAAATCAAGCAGAGGGTATAAAAGATGTGAGAAGAATTACATGATGAGGCTAGAGATCACATTAAGTAAAATGGTGAAGAGATAGTACATGCATGTAGAAGGAGATGGGAGGAGATGTCACTAGAACTAAAGAGGAAGGAAATGCATTCCTATCCAAACATTATCCCAACTCTCCAAAGAATCAATCCATATATTGAAGTAGTAAAGGGATGTGGAAAACTTGGTTCCTAATTGGATACTATCCACCTATTTTCCACTATCCAATACCTCATTAGTCTGGGGATAGAGAACTCAACGAGGAAGTGAAAGAAAGGATAATGGAATGCTACAGGAGGAATGTAGGTTACTTCTTTACTAAACCTAAGAACACATCCATATCAAGTGACTTTAGGAAACTATGCAAAGCATCATCCAAGCGGACCCCAAGAAAGAAAAGGATAAACAAGAAAAAGCAGAAAAAGATAAACAATAAAAACTTGAATGAGTTCATTAAAGAAATTAAGTCTAGGGGTGTGATGAGACCCTTTAAATATTATTTTAATTGTCTCGTATTCTATAGTCTATCATTTTTTGTATACCCTTCCACTTTTTTATCCTGGTCATCCTGTCAGATATTCCCACTTGAACTTAAGTTTATGGCACTTATATATTAATTAATACAACTAAGTTACTTTATTTCATGGATTTTTAATGTGCATTTTAATCTCTTTGATGCAATGAATGATTATTAACTACTTTATCTGAATTTCATACTTGATGCAAGAAGTTGTTATGTATTTTCACTAACATACAGCCAAAGAAACTCTATCACACAGCAAAGAGTAATCATCCACAGCAACTAGCATGCAGAAAATGGGACTCATCCGTAGCAAGACACCTACAGCGAAAGGAAAACATCCACATATAAAAAGCCATGATTATGGGAAATGTGATAAAAAATAATTCTTCACTTAAGTTCACACCTGCTAGTAAATAAGTAGTTATGACAACAAGAACGGATCTCACGCCAATGCCTAATTATTCTCTGCAACTATAACTTGGAACTAGCTGATTTAATTTTACAACTAGTTGTTTGAATGAACAGTTAGGTATGTTGATGTATTAGAACACCTTTTTTCATTTTTGATTGCATGCATAATAAGCTATGGATTTATTAGGATTTATATGATTTTATATAAAAATGTAACTACTAGTGAAAAGAGTCTCTTCACATCTCTACTAAATATAAAGAGAAGGGTAAGACTTTAGTAGATATCGATACATTAAAATAAAACTGTTGTAAGTTGTATTCTGCAATCATCATAATGGTTAATAAATATCTAAGTTATATCATTATGTTTTAGACACAAACCTTAGGAAGGGATAGCACCCAAGGCAGGGCCAAATTTTGGTTCGCTAAACCCCTTTCCTTTTTATTTGTTTTTTTAAGTTCTATGCATGAGTGGATTAGAGTTGCAACAAATCATTTATTTACTTATGAGTCATTTTTACCTGCTTTATTCATTAGTTGTAGTATCTATTCTTATCTGAAACCTAGTTTAATATTCAGCATTATATTTTCCATTATTTTGACAAAAATCATTTATTTGTATATCTTGAACACTTGTAGCTTTATATACAACATTGGCAGTGTTGAAATTCTACGTCCCTAGATTTGATGAATAAATGATTGTGGATTAGTGAACAACATACTAATTGTTGCAAGTTAATTTACACCACCAATCTCTTTGTCATGGTTTGTACCATGTACACTCTTGTAAGAACAAGATGTTAAAAGTGTCCACCTAAAGCATCCCTCCATGTGATTCATTGTTGATTTTCATATATATCTAGCATAGTTATTGATCATTTATGTTTAGTTGAGTTTTCTATTTGTACATCTCACTCACCTCAAAAGAGGGGGAATTCAGTGGATTTTATTACATATATATTTATGCACATCAAGAACAAACAAAAATTATAATTTAGGACTACAATGGGACAAGGTATGATTATAAACACTAAAATTAAATACAAAACATGAATAGATTACACACAAGAAAAAATTGTCTACTAGGGCCAAAACTCGCTAGACATTACAGTCCATAATGGATGTTTTTATCCTAGGTGTATATTGTTAACATATTCAAAATTTTTGATATTCTCAAAGATAGATAAAATTTTCTAATACATGTTTAGGAATACATTACATAGTTTAAAGCAAGGTCCACTACATTATGGTACATAATGTGGGGTTTGAGTATTTTATTATTTTCAACACTGCATAAATGAGAAATAGTTTCACTACAAGGTATATGGGCTTAATATTTCTTCTCCTTCTTCCATATTTAGAATTTTACATCTAATACTCACAAGACAACCCATAGTGGGGTATACAAAAAGTCACTTTGTTTCTAATTTGTGGTATTTTTCAATTAGACCTAGATTCATCTACAACGTTTGTGTTTTTGGTAAGAATATTTAATGGGAAACAAGAAATCTCTATAACACCCTTATTCTCACTCTTCCAAGGAGGAATTTTGGGGTAACTAGAAATCCCTATAACACCCCCTTTTTAGATGGTTCTTGGGATGACAAGAAAGTTATGTAACATCTTTCCTTTTGGTGTTGGGTCAAGTGACACCCAATTCCTTTACATCTCTAACATATCCTTTTAAAAAATAGGTATGGATCACCCCAAACCTTTTTCATTTTAGTTCCAATCCATATCTCCAATTTAAAAAAAAATCAGAAGCTTTCCATTCCATAAAGAAAACAAGGTTACTCCTTCCATGCTTTTGCCTCTATTAATATTTACAAATTCAATTTTCAAGTTACAAATATATTTTCAAATCTAAGTTGACGTTAAATTTTTATTTTGAACATTGAATACACTCTATGTTGTAGGTTTCATCATGGATGGTGCTAGCATACAAGAAAAATCAACAACCTGGAGAAAATACGAAGTGTGTTTACATACTTGAGTATATATTTCTTTAAGCATGTTTTTCACATTTCATACTTAAATTGGGGGAGAATTTTAGACACTTAAATTTTGAAACAACAACTTGGTCTTTACAATTAGAGGATGACTTTCCTCACATTCTAAGCCTATGTGATTTATCTTTAACTCTTTTATATGAATTTCTTCTTTGTTGCCACTTATTTTTTGTTTACGTAACTAGTTACATCATTACACAAGTAGTATATTCCTCCACCACATCATTCCCATAGCTTTTACAATCCTATGAACTGTCTATATGGGATCATCCATTTAGGACCTAACCATCCAATGATTTATTCCAAAGCCAACGATTTTATTCCCATCAACTCAATTGGTTAGTTTTTCAATTTGCAATCTTTTATGGATTTTTTCATATCCTATAGTTCATCCTTAAATGCAAAACTAAACCTATAAAATCCTATATAATTAATTATGACTCATTTATTTACATTACCTTGAATTTTTAAGAGCATACTTACAAAGTACATTCCAAAATAACTCTAATATCTCCTAAATCCCTTCAAAAATGTATAAAAATCTAGGAGTATCCCCACACATTTATTAGGAACTCCCAATCAAGTTTAATAGTCACGCTTCTCAATTTAAATACCGATAAGAAAGGTCAATATAAGTTTTGGGTAGCTGAGATTCACTCCAAAGATATCACAAATTTATAGCTTAGTGTCTCAACAATAATAATGGGAATGCCTCTAAGGTGTGGGAACCTAGCTCCTTAAGTATACCTCTAGAGAAATTTGGATCATATCCTTACTCTCTATTTTATCAGTACTCTACTCTAATCTACTAGTTATAGGAGAAAAGGGATGAGAAAAAATAAAAGGAAAAAATGGTGATGCGCCATTAATTATGTGGATCACCCTCCATATATGAGTTATAAAGAGAGAGGAAAAAGAAAAGATTCATAAGGGTTATATATGAGCCACAAATAGACCATCACTTAAATCTAACTCTCAGTCTTAGCCTATTGTTTCACCAATAAGTTGTGTATGTATGAGAAAAATAGATAAGGTAAGGGTGAGGAGGAATACCTGTGAAATGAAGGTGGAAGGTAGAATGTGTGTGTTCTAATTTCTTGATCCAGTGCTGATTGCGAGAACTTCCTTTTGCTAGGAGGAACTACCTATGAATGCAAAAAAGACCACAAGAAGAATATTAAACAATATATGTTAGTGGACTACCTAGCATGTGCTAGATTCAAAAGTGTGATACTCCTAGATGGTTTTCAATCCACTATTTAATACAATTTAATGCAAGAAATAACATAAAAAAATAACATCCTACTATAGTTGATATGATTTAGGTATCTCATTCAAATACAATAAGAAAATCTAATCTAACAGGTAAGGTTATGATCAGATCTGGAGGTTGGGCAGTAGCCAAGGTGACTAGAACAGGTCAAGATTAGGTTTTAGGTGGATTTGGGTTATTTGGGTGAAGGTTATGAGGTTATTGTTACAGGTAGAATTACTAGATACAAATACCAACGTTGGTTAGGTATGACCGATGTCGGTTGAGAGGGAAACCAATGATGGTTTAGGTTAACCGGCGTTGGTAGAGGCGGAATGGTAAAACTCAATAAAATTTGGTTTTGGGAGATTCTCTGTGATCGCACAGGAATAGATGGAGAATGGTGAGGTTAGTGTGTGTTGGGAATGATTAGATATGTTAAGAGTTAGGTATGGAGAGTTGGGAGGTTGTAGGTAGTTAGGTGGATGGATTGACAGGAATGTGGGAAATGATGGGATGCAAAGGAGAATAGGATTTAAAAGAGAAAGCTAAAGAAATGATGATCTAAGTATGGAATGATGCAAATCAAAATGCACTTACTTGTATTTACAGACTTGATGGTTGGATGAAGGTGATGGTTGATTTGTGAAACTAGTGGTCAATGTCATGGTAGTGCTTCCCTGAATTCTATCATGAACATCAATGTCTTCAAATCGGTCTTGATGTCACTAGGTTGTGTCTGGATGTGTGAGAGGGCTCTAGTTCATGCTTGCATGCAGCTATCTCTCTCTCTAAACTCAAATAATTCTTCCAACCTCTGGAACAAGGTTACCAAAATGAATATATGGTAACTGACGACAGTTTAGGTTAACCGACATCGGTTTAGGTTAACCCAAGCATCGATTACTGTAGGAAATCCTAGGTTTGCCAAAATAGCATATCTTGGCTATCTTTCAAACTGATTTTATTCGTTGGTTCAGGTCTAAAATGGTATTTTCTCGTGTAAGTAAGTGGGCATGTTGTTAGAGAAAGAATAGGCATCTAGTGTTAGGGTTAGACTAAGTCTCAATTAGTTATGGTAAGTAGAGATTGAGTCCTAGTTAGAATGAACATGCTAAGAATAGGTCCATGATGAGGTGTCTAGGTGATGTGGCTAGGTGAGGTGGTCAAGTGAGGACATTAATTAAATTAATTAAAGTAATTAATTCAATTAATCATGTACACTATGGGATATGAATATAAAAGGTATGGTATATGAATATAAAAGGTATGGTTTATTTAATTAACGGGGCTATAAGGGTGGTACAACCTAATTTTTGTGTCTACATTTTTCCCCTTTTTGTCACGTATCTTGTATTGGTAAGCGAAGTTGACAAAAATAGGAAGTGATTGCCCCATGTTTGGGTGAAGGTGATCCCCCCTTAAACCAGGAACTGATGAGGTGCTATAAGGAATTAGTGAATGGTTTGATAAATGTGTAGATGGTGGAAGTTAGGGTAGATGTGGAAGAGTATGGGTATTTTGGGAAAGGGTGATGGTCAATTCAGGTTATAATTAATGATCTAGGGTCTAATTGCATAATCAAAAATGGAAACCAAATGCACGCACATGTATAGACTATAACACAATACCAGGTTGAAGAGCCTGCAAACTCTACATCATCTAAGGTTGATAGGTTTATCCAAAAAAGGGTGAAGTGATTCAGGTAACCAAGGCATAAGATATGGTCAGGAAACACAATGTAGGTTAGGTGCAGGAACGTTTAGGTATGTTCCAGTACACCAAAGGTTTGGACTTGATAAACGGCATGGAAATAGGCAAGGTATGGTTGTTAGGTTAAAACAACATGGATATCATAATTGCAAGGTATAACAAGTACACAAGGTCAATGGGCACTCTAAGTAGGTGAGGTCTAGGTAAATAGGTCAAGGCATAGGTAAGGCCAAGGTATAGGTAAAATAATAAATCCCAAGATGCAACTAAGGAAATGTAGGGGTAGTTTGGGCTTGTAGGTAGATTGTAATAAGTGTGAGTGAGGTTAGATGGTATTGGGAAATGATGAGTTGAGGTCAAAATGGGAAAAATGGGGTAAAAATGGTATTAACAGGAAACCGATGTCATTTATAAAGTAGTTGACGTCGGTTTTCTATGATCGATGCTAGTCATGTCGGGTTAGGGTTAATAAAAATAAAAATCCATATTTTATGAATTCATTTTAACATGTTGCTATTTGGGAAAATGAGAGAGTGTTGGGGTAAGAGTAGAAAGTGATGGTATAAGGTGTTTGAGCTGAGTTGGCAAGTGACTAACGCATGATTGATGTTCGGTAGGTGGGTCCACGAGATCGATTGGAGCCATTTGATTGGTGGTGAGGTGAGAGGTTGATTTGTGGCATGGTAGAGGTGGGAGAGGGTTTAGGTGGGCCCGGCGCAGAGGCCAGATGTACCACCATGTAGACAACACCGAGATGAGGTAGGATTCAATCCACTTCTATCTTTGGATTGAAAATAATGTTTTAAATTGGTTTGGGTTAAAGGGGTTTGGGTGGAAATTTATTTTGCATTTGTAGGAAAAATGAATGAAATGAGGGGGTACAATATAGTGTAAATATGATTGGGAATGAAGTTAGGGTAGGTTTGGGTAGGGTAGAGTAGGTTTTTAGGGTGTTTTGGTTAATTTTTGAGAGGGAGGGTTTGGGTTTTGGTTTTTAATGTCATGACAAATGGTGATCGACATCGGTCAGGGTTGGCACAACATCGGTTGGCTCGGGACGGTGTCGGCCAAGACCGAGGTGACCTACACTCGATGAAATTGAACCGGCATCGGTCAAGGAAAACCGGTGATAGTTAAGGTGACCAACGCCGATTAGGGATGATAAGAAATAGGCGTAAGGAATGGGTAAGGGGAAGTAAAATATTTGAGGAATGGATAAGGGAAGGTGTTTGTAGGGAAAATATGGTCAAAGGGTTATTTGGGCGATGGTGGGGGTGACAAGTAGAATAAGTGAGAATAGGTATAAGATGAACTCGGATGGGTAAGGATGATAAGGAGAAGAGGTGTAACAATACACTCAAAAAAAAAGTGTAGTCGGTAGGGTTGTCGTGTGGGTAGGGGTGTGGTGGGAAATAGCTATGTCATGTAATAGGTGTGTTGGGTAAAAGGTATGTTGGGTATGGTCAAGGTTAAAAATGTTGTGTTTGATTGGTGCGGTGAGAGAGCAAGCATGATGCGAGATGCAGTACCACCTCTATTGCAGGTGATATGGTCAAGTGTGACCGCCGAGGAGTGGAGGAATGTGACAGATGTAGGACTAATTAGAATTTGACATTATCGGTGTGTAGCTCAAGATCTGAGTTTGATGGTCACACTCATCGATAGATGGGATTTAGCAACCAATACTTTTCATTTTCCGACGGGTGAGATTACTATCACCCTAGAGGATGTATATAGGATCCTAAGGCTGTTCATAATAGAGGAGAATATCTATTTTATTACCTCGAGGCCTTAGAGGAGCCGATAGTAGTTTTTTTTGGAGAGGTGATGACAAAGCTCAGATACCATAGTGTGATCCTGAGCTATGGAGACATGTACGTGGCCTATCCTCAGGAGATGAGGTTGGTTGTCCTGATTATGGAGGCGGTGTGTTGTTTTGCGTTGCCAGATGCGGAGGGTGGGAGATTCCCATGAGCACTGATGGGAGTTCTCCAGACATCATGGAGGATAGGATATGTTTTTCTTGGTGTAGTCAGAGAGAGATGTGGGCCTATGGGAGGCTATAGAGGTTCAGTTTGTGTTGTACCTTCCTTCTTCATTGTTGGGCATACGAGCACATCGTATGTGTGTGTCTAGTTAATTTTTCTGACCTAATGAATTTGATGTGAGCTTGGTCCGAGTTGGTTAGATGTATTGGGTAATGTACGTACCCAAAATTGTAGGGTACTATACCACCGGAAAGATGTTACACATACCCCAATGATGATACAGGTCTCCTCGCAAGGTGTTCGGAATCCAGAAAATCGAGCCAAGTATATGTTTGTATCATGTATTCCTTGCTCGGCCTCCGGATGCTTTTTTTTCCCTCTGCACCCTTTTTTTCTTACATTTTGGTCTTCAGTGATGAGACCACCACCCAAGACAGGGCAGCAGTCCCGTAACCACTGCCCTGTATAGGGCGGCGGTCCTGTTCGCATTTTCCAGAAAGTTTCAACGATCACGTCAAACATAAATCTTCAATTTCTACACACATTCTTCAGCTAATTTCCTTTGCATTTATGTTTTGGCTGCCCTATGAATAGTGTTTTCACTTTGTTTAATGGTAAAAGAGTTCAATTCCAAGTTACCTTCTTATGATTGCATTTTCTATAAGTAGCCGGCTTGTTTTCAAACAAATGGACCCTCTCCTCTCTGTTTAATCATTTAGTCTTTTTTTTCTTGCTTAGAATTCTTTTAGTTTCATGTTTTTCATCCATTGTTGATCTTTCTTTGCTGTTTAGGGGTCATTCAATCTTCTTGTTTCATTCTTGCCTCATTGTTGTTCCATGCAAGTCAGTTTGAAATAAGATAGTTTCATTCTTAGATTGGAATCCATTTAAAGTTATAGGTTTTGTTAGTCACAATATATATCTTGAAAACTCTCAAAGTGCATTTGTGTTGTATTCTGCAATAAATCCCGCTTAGGAATTGCATAGTCAAGCTCTATTCACTTGCACTATCTCTCTCTCTTACTCGCATTGTATTCGTTTCTATATCCAAAAGCTGCCATTGTTCGAGTTCCTCATTCTGCTGATGCTATCATATACATGATTTTCTAGATCGAGAGAGAACACAAAGGAACAAGAAGACCACACCGAGGTGAAAAATTCACACACAACCTGGATTTACCAATCTTCGTAAACACTGAGGTTTGAGCTATCAAAGTTCTAGTTACAAATGTATCAAATAGAGTAGTGAAAAATTTATTTCAAAAAAATTTCTCTCGATATCACCAGTGGAAGCATGTGGGGATTGATAGTTTCTAAGAAACCGTGCTTCATTCCTCACTTTTGAGGTAGGATCGAGAGTATTTCAATTTAAAACAATTAGTTTCTTAGATATTTAGAATAAATTCACAACTGCACAGGTAAATAGCCACACCAGGCTATTTTGTTTGTTTTAATTCTTTTACTAGATTAGTTGTTCATTTTCTAAATATATTAGAATAGTTGATCTTTAATTTCATTAAAATACGTCATCGAAAATACAAAAATAGAAGAATACATGCATAGTATAAATACATCTTTCGTAATTAGTTTATTAATTTTAGTTAAAAGATAAATCATTTTGCATGACAATCACGGGACCTAGAGAGCCCAGAGAATACATATTTGAACCAAAAGTACCGTAACCAAATCTACCCACAAAACTAGTTGATATAGATCAAAACCTTAGGATACAGGTCTTTAGAGCAACATTAAACCTACAAGAAATTAATGAACAACTGAGAGGGTTAAATATCGAAGATGACAAGGCATACACATTTTGGTCAAGTCATCCTAACTATAGACTACCTTGATAGGATATCCGTATGACTGTACAAGGACTCGAAAGAGAACAAGTATTTGGTTGTGATCCTTTAGATCCACAACCTAACGCAAGAGACCTCCTTGTTGACATAGATACTAGCTTATGCATTCAAGCCGCGTAACACCTATAACGTATTCTAAAAATATTACACAACTCCTGGTACTAAACATAGAAAATGAAAAGGCTTATGACTATTGGATAGTCGGAAGAAGGGATTAATTCTTCACATGACCCTAACAAGTCCACAACAACCATGAACTCACGGTTGTGATCCCCAAGTCCCACAACCCAACGGGCCTACAAATCGCTTAAGTATTGACACCGAGTTTACGAGCACCGGTATTTAGATCCTCACCACTCCCACTAGATATCATAACTCAATTTTCCATATTAAATATAGAAGCCAATCAATCTAATATTTTCTAGACTAGACCAGAAAATCACCCATAGTTCACTAAAAATCCACTACACCTCCTATCACCATTTTTCATAACCTTTTCGGAAATATATACGAAGCTCCCATAGGTCACTTCCACGTATCCAATAACCAATAAAAATATCTCGGTAGAGGTTGACATTGATTGGAGCCTCCAAACAGCTATTATATCTTAACAAACCATTACACCAATTCTGTGTTAGGAGGGCCTTCTTCACATTAGATCTCGCAGATTCCATTATCGCATATTGAGGAGATAAGATTACCCAACTAATTTGTCTACATCCACATATATTCCACTTTCACCACTGCCTCTAAGCACGACCTCGGGAGGTCGGGTATGAGGAAGAGTTATTTGTAGATTCCCATGCTCGCATGTCACTTTTCCATTGTACAAAACTCCGGTGAACCCGACATGAATACACACCAAATATTCCCTTTTATTTTCATTTCTTTCCACCTTCACTCTTTCCCATTATTCTCATGGGTATTCATATACCCCTAATATGTCGGGATACGACGCATATGGTAGACCTCTCTCAGTCTTGAAGCAAACTATAGTCAAACAAATATACAACCATCACCCTCACTTCTCGCATGGGATTATAACTATTCAAGTAACTACTTGTCATCATAAACTCCTCCTCAAAGAATTAGCTCTAGTTCTTCATTCTGAATTGAGGAGTTGGATCAGCTCACACAAACACAACAACTAGAGCCCTCAGGCTCTAACAATATGACGTTTACTAGAGAATCCATTTCATCTCCTCGGGTTTTGTTCAAACCACAAATTAGTAGACAAATGATCCACTCCCATTTTTTGGATGAGGAGTACTTAGCACGCTATGCTAGAAGTGAACAATGCTTCCAAAACATGTATCCACCTATAGGGAGTTTATAAATACAATCTGATACCCTATTCCAAGAAAACACCCCCATTCCTCCACCTATGGGAAATACCTGGTGAAGCTTGGTAGGGTAATGATCAATTCATAGTAGGGTACCATACCCCTTTACAACCTCAAGGTATACAACAAATGCCATTAAGGAAAAACACTGTGTCTTCACCAATAGAGGTCATTTCAGCCTTAGCTGAAAAGGTTAGAGGGCTAGAACTTGCTCAAGCAAACCAAAATTCATATTTTGGGCAAGCAAGAATCCCCAACCCTCCACATCACCCCAAACAAAGTTGATCTTCTTATAGAATAGGAACGTTAGGCATGCCTCCTCAACATCCATATAATTACCCACATAAACACCAACTAGGACCAAGTTTTCAAATGCCGCTCCAGCTTGAAAACATGACACCTCCCGCTTGGCATCAAACAACCCATACCAAAACAATGCTCCTCCTTACTTAAACATTTATTCAAAGTCACCACAAGGAGACATGTTCTCTTCTCCCATGATGTTTGTTCAACCACAGGATTCCCTTATGTCCCTACAAATATGTATGCTACGTCATATCAGCAAACCATGCCACCCCCAACCCCTCAGCAAGAACCATTGATGATCGAGGCCTATGTGGTAGAGACTTATTTAGAATATTTAAAAGAACCCTTCGACTTCACCATACGAAGTGTTATGCTTCCAAGACCTCTTCCCGATTTTCCCAAATACAAAGGGGAAGGTGATCTAAATGCACACATTAAGGCCTATTCCATTACCTATATACAGAATTACTCCTCGGGATGGAGTTATTCTTAAGATATTCCCTAAGAACTTAGAGGTATTGCCCTTGATTGGTATTACAAAATACCTAAAGCCTCGATACATTCATTTAAACAACTCGTGTCAGAGTTCATCAAAGCTTTTGATATGAACAAATTGTTAAGAACAAGGATTAGGGAATTCTTACATATTAAACAAGAACATAATGAATCGTTGCTCATTTTATTCAAAGATGGCGTACGGTTCTCTACTCATCAAGTGCTCCAAACATGGATCAAATGGAACTATGTGATTTATTCCTTAATTCTCTCAATAGAGAGATAAAGGAAGAAGTCTAGAAGTTCCCACTAAGAACTTATGATGAAGTACTCGAGAGTGCTCTCCGAATTGACCAAGCAGTGATAGATAGTGGTCGTAAGACATATGGAACAAATGGGAAATTAACCACTCCCAATCAAAACACCGTGGCCTATCCTAATACCTGGAAATGCTAATCAAGGACCTAAGATCCTTAACAAGAACCGCGGAGTTACAACAAATGGAGTAACTGACCAAGTTAAAAGGGTAAACATTGTAAAAATTTCACCACCTATTAACAATCAGCGAAATAAAAATTTTACTCCAACAATCAACGCAATGGATTTTAATCGTCCACTGCGACCACAACAACGACAACGACAAATCCAAACACAAGGTCCAAATCAAAACCCAACTAGATATTAGAGTCAAACCCAAAGGCAACAACCTTAAAATTTTAACTCTAATAAACAA
Source organism: Taxus wallichiana var. yunnanensis (assembly GCA_018340775.1). NCBI lineage: Eukaryota > Viridiplantae > Streptophyta > Pinopsida > Cupressales > Taxaceae > Taxus > Taxus wallichiana. The sequence continues at coordinate 1,333,932 of CM031233.1, forward strand.
AGCAATCTTATCGAGAAATTTTAGGCCACAACAAAGTGTTTTAAATCAACATCCTTGAAATTATAATCCCAATTTGTATTGTGGCTTCAACAAAATTCAAGGCCACACTACTACGGATTGTCGTGACTATAATAAATTTATGCAACGTTTGTCGAAGATCAAAAGCAACTCTTTATAGATATGTTTTTAGAAAATTCTATAGTACCCATGTCAAACGCTTATACAGGACAATTTCCCTCAAAATGCACCCTCAAGATCTTTAATGATCCAATCCCAAACCATTCTAACAATAACAAGCTAGATCCTAATGAACAAAACAAGGGTGTTATAACAGGAAACAATGATCATGAAGCCTCAACTTCATTAAATCCACCAGTCGCACCCCAACTAGGAACTCGACCCCAAACTAAGATAGTTGGCTTGGTGGAGTTAGATACCGAGCTACCTATAGAAACCATAACAAGAACACGGATTATTCTTCTCAACCAACTCCAAGTTATCCATCGGAACTGCATAAACATTCAACAAATGTTGGTAAAACCCATAGGAGCCTATGATTTAATTAATGACTTAACTAAAACCTTCTCTCACATCTCCTTTTTGGATTTATTAAAAACTCTCCCACCCATGGTGGCTGCCCTCTTAGAAGCATTAGGCCTTGGTCATTTAATCAACATCACTCCTCCCCGGAAATGCAAGTAAACCATGTAGAATTTGACATCTATCCTCTAGGGCAGCCAGATAGGGATACTGAGTTTATATTTGATATAAGCAAAATGCCACAGACGTTGAGATTGCATCGAAGAGGCGACCTAGCTTTACATTTACAAGTATGGGTTTACAATAATTATGTTAAATGCGTAATGGTTGATGATGGGGCAGAAATTAACATAGTCCCCTTTGCTTTTCTTCAAAAGTTAGGATATGGAGAGACAAAATATTCCACAATGTGAAATACATTAAGAGGATATGATAGCCTCAAGGCCACTTCAATTAGAACCATAGTTTTACCGGTCACTTTAGGGACTAAGACCGTCCTCATCGAATATTATATTATAGATCCTCGGGAAACCAACTATAATATGATCCTCGACGGCCATGGATACACCGTATTGAAGGAAATCCCTTCCATGTTATTCCAAGAAATAATATTTCTACAATTAGGGAAAATATTTGTGGCACAAGGTGACCCAAAGCCCTTTGATATACACCTAGCTGATTTGAAGAAAGACCAGTGTTCACTCCAAGTTTGAACTCCCAACAAATCAACTCATCAAACCAATTAATTAAAAATCAAAAGAGAATTTGATACCCACCACGAATTAGAAATTACAAATCTAGCCGAAGACATTCCAAGACTCAAAATGAGACCAACGTTATAAAAAAGTGTCACTAGGGACTATCGCAAAAATGTAGAGTTCTAGAGAAAGACTTACCTATTCTCCTACCATTTGATTCTATGGGTATGGACACACTGGGAATTGCTTCTCTTCCATCAAATGAAGTTTTTATGGTAGAAAGTAACCGAAGCACAAGAAATAGATATGACAAATACCCCAACATCCATTTTTCCAAGCAAATATTGACTCTCCACTTCGGATAGGCTAGATTTTGCATCGATCTGGGGCAAGAGTGATCTTTAATTCACCCAAGGGAAAGATCCTACCTTTTTCCTTTAAGTTAAACTTTGAATGTACAAACAATGGGGCTGAGTACGAAGCTCTCCTACTCGGCCTCATCCTAGCCAAAATAATGGGTGTTGTAGTCATTTTTGCACCCACCAAGAACAAGGGAACCTCATGCGCACTGGCCTATCACCCAATGGGTGCTAGGCACTCACCCGAGGCACGTGAGAGGGAGCCGAGTCTCTCTTTTATGTGAGTTTAGTGGAAGGCATAATTCATGATCTTGACTTAGTGATTTAACATACATGAAGAAGCTATAGAGCTCAGAACGGCTTCTACACCCCTTCAATCATAACAAAAGTAAAAGCACGCAACAAAATTAATAGAACTAGGAAGTTGTAAATCCACAAATAGACTTAACATTCAAGTAAGGTTCATGATTATACAAGATCAAAAGCATAGTAGAAACATGTAGATAATACAGGAAGGAGATCTTAATATAAACACAGTGGTAACCTTATCATATTCATTCATAGTATTACTCCAAAACATCACAGAGTGTAGCACCACAATCATACACCATATCTAGATCCATACATGTATGCTCACAAAACAAAATTTGCATTCCCATTACATCCTTCCTAGAATCATCTACCCATTTTATCCCATAGTTCTCGCAGTAATTTTGTAGAGCTCGTAACCTCACTTGTGTCTCCTTTTCTTTCTAAGGGCACACGTATAAATAGGAATCGAGCTCTAATAAACTCCTCTGGAACCTCGGATCGGCTCCAGTGTCAAGGTGTGGGTCACCCCAGCGCATGCCTCTCCTTGTCATGATTATCTCTTTGGATCTTCTTATTACAAGGTATATTCCTTCCAGACACCCTGTTGTTAGGCTAGAACCTTATCCAAATGGAACACGTTCTTCATGTGTTTTGTCCAAAAGGTCAAAAATGGCTAAGTCCCAAATTGTTCTTCGCATGTGCACGTCCTTGGTTCTCCAAGAACCCTTTTGAATTCTACCTTGTGTGCCTTCACTTGTGCACTTCCTTCGACCATGCATGCCTACGTGCCTTTAAGATTTGGTAGCTATATTAGGGGCCCAACATTACCCCACACTTCACCTATTCTCCACCCTCGGGAACCTTTTCAAAGAATGCAGTACAAAAAATGCAAGGCCTTTCCTTGGAAAAGAATGGAGGGAAAGAATAAAGAATGGGGGAGAGAAAGAATAGAAGGAAAACTACCTAAAGAAGAAGAAGGGGAAAATTATGCTTCCAAACGTATTCCATGCACTAACTTCATCATGCGCTCTTGTGTAGAGGTCACCAACCAATGTGCTCACCTCATCAAAGGTTAACCCTTCCCCTTTTGTGTTAATGGTCTCCACCATAGTCTCTAGTTCCTTAGCATGATCTTCCAAGGCATCCATCTTCCTCGTAATGACCTTGTAGAGCTCTTTTAGCCGGGTTTTGATTGAGACCCGCAGGATCTCAATAGCTTCAAACTTCTTTTCCACTTTGGCTAGGATCTTTTCTCACTCGGCTCTATTGCCTTTATTCTTTCCCTAAAGTCCTTCAGCTCGGCCTCATCATGTGGCAAATAGCATGCTTGTCACCTTGTCTTGATCCACGTAATGGTCATAGGTGACCCCACAATTTGTGCGGCTATCTTCACATCAGCAAGCACCTTGTTGTATTCAGCCACGAGCATGATGACTTTCAATTTGTCCTCCTTCTCCAAGTGCGCAGCTACCTCCTCTGCCGACTCCAAGGCCAAAGGCTACCTTTCCATGGTGAGGATCCGAGTCAAGTCCTCTAAACATTCCTGGGGAGGATGTATACTTACGCGAGGAGGGTTAAGGTCCTGGGTGCTTCATGATAATAGCTTGGGAGATGAGCTCCACATTCTTGGAAACTTCACGTACTCCTAGCCTTTTCCTCCCGAATCTCCTCCGTAGTTGAGCACTAATTAGATTCTCAAGGCCGAGGTCCTTTGTTATCTTAACTACTTCTTCCTTCCTCTTCTCCAATAGGTCCTCCAAGACTTTAACCCTGTCATTTCTGTAGAAGAGCCTAGCCTCAATTTCCATGGAGACTTTGTTGAGCACGTTACACACTTGCTCATCCGATAGTTGTTACATGTTTATAATGGGGTTGTCCCCCTTTCCTTCGAGACAGTGCTAGTATTGCTCCTTGGTTAACCTCAAACTCGGGCTCATCAAGGTGGGAGTCAAACGCCCATGATAACATCTTCCTTGTGTGTGGGTATCCACCCTCAAGATCAAAGTATTCCATGGCGAGAGCTCCTTGGTGGGAACGGTACTGAAACACACACATAAAACTTTGTTGGGGTCATCAATGTATCCCATCATTATTCTTCCCCCTTCCGCGCATTTACTTCCCGTGTGCACGCCCTTGGGAATAGTTACTAAAAGAGTTGGGCCTTTTGTGCTACCCACACTCTTCTCCCTTTTCTCATCCTTGAATTCACTTTGAGCACGAGCTCGCACCGTGCCCCAACTCCTCTTTGACTAAGTTATTAATTATCTTCTCTACCTCCTTGTCACTTTCTCATTCACCTCCTCCCGAGTGATCTTGGGCATATCTGGCTCCTTCGTACTTTCCCTTCACTCCTTCCTTCATTTCACATGCCTTCCTCCCCTTGGGTACTCTTCCTCCTTACAAAGATGAAAGCATTATTTGTATCTTCTTCTCCTCTTCTCTGAATTGTGGAGATCAATCGGCTTCGATCCACCTCCAACTCTTCCTCTTCATTGTCATCTTTTCGCCTATATAGGTGTTCGGGTCATCTATATCTTGAGACTCTTTTTCTTCCATCGCATTTTCTTCTTCCTCCGCTAAAAACTTCGGAGTTGGGATGTGGTCTTCTTCATCATCGAGGGTTCTTCGAGGGGATGGTGGTTTCACAGTTACGGGGTCTTATCCCGACCACCATTCTCCTCTTCTCCCAAACGTAGGTACTTTCCCCTCGTGGTATCTACATTCTCCTTTCCACTACCTTTGTTCCTCTTTCTCTTCCTCTCCTTGCGCTTTGGCGGATTCTTTCTACTAATAAGGTCATCCGATATGGATATCTCATTCTCCACGTACACGCCTTTTTCAAATTTTGGCCTTATGTGTAGGTAGATCCTAGTAGTAGCACTCTCAAAGAATAGGTAAGGTCAAAGGCCTTACAATGTGCACATCATCATGCAACACATACCTTTCAACGTATGTGCGCTTCTCTGGGTAGACCAGCTTCTTTCTCATTTCCTGTGCTCTTCTCAAGGGTGGACAACTCTAGGTTTAATTTCTTTTAATCCTTATATCTATTTACTCGCTTGGAAAAATTGCTGAAAGAAACAAGAATGGGAGTTTGCACCATGGACTCCAACCGCCATCCACCAAAATGAACCTTCCAATGTAGAAGTGTTGGTAGACCACAAACTCGCTTCTCCTTTGGTCATCGTGGGGATTTTTTCTGTGGGATCCGCCATTCGCCCGAATGCGTTCTAAGGCGCGTATACCATTTTTCTAAGCATGCCTTATGTACCTCGCTCATTGATTCACATGTGTATTTTCAAACCTCTCCTTGGGCGGAGGGTCTTGAAGAGGGTACTCCTACATGAACTTTTGGATGCATCCGACACCTAATTTCTAAGAACACAATTGTCAACAAAGCGCTTCCAAATAGGATCTTTCCTCCCTTCTCTCCGCACCGCTTATGATTTCATCTAATATGTATTGGTAGATGTTGTATACGGTGCCTTCTACGACCTTCCCTGCAGATATTCAGCCGTGGCTTCACTCAACCGGGTCAACCTCTCTTACATCCATTCAGCTTGGGAGACAAGGTGTGCGGCCATCTTCATCACTAGATCACTTATATCAGAGATGTGCAATGAGTACCTTGATCCTTCTTGATTTTTTGGGATGTTATGGTTTCTCCGATTTCCAGGAGTTCGCTCTATGAGTGTGTCCCCTTTACGCTTTTATTACACCATAAAAAAATGCACAATTAATCCTCTTACACAATGCCCATTGCTACACACATGCATTTCGCATAACCTGCAAGATATCCCGCAAAAGAAATCATTACTCACTACTTAATCAATCTTTGGTTTTCAAACAAAAATATTAAATACTTCTCCTCCATTTTAATATACATCAAAGAAACCATAGATATAAACCAAACATAAACCAATTATAAAACCAGAACCTACCCCACCATGTAAATTTCAAACCATAATTAAAAACATTCTAAGTAACATGAAATGCAAACTTAATTTTAGGACCAAGATCTCACATGATGAGTTAGTCAAAAATATCTCTTTATGCCTTAGGGTTAAACTAACAATTTACACATACTCAAGGGTAGAATGTGCACTTTGACATCATTATTTCTTCCTCTAGGAATTTACTTTATGTTTTTTTTTCATCACGGGATTGAGAACCCAACCCATGTTCACACGAATGTTGAAGGGATGTAAAATACAATTTATGATTCCCCATGGTTTCCAAAATACTTCTTCGCCTAGGGTGGTGGGGAGAATTAACATTTCACACCCAATACTCATTCTTTGAAAAGAAACTCATTGTCCTAATAACGCATCAAAGTACCTACTTCCTTTTTTACTTCAAACCCCTAAAACCATGAAACTACAAACAGAACATGATTACACGAGCACTCGGTTTCTCCACTTAGAATAGAAGGAATTATAAGGAAAATCAGAAATTTTGATACCAATCGGGCAGAATCAAACTGAAATCGAGCCCATCCAATGATATGGCACTCGAAATAAAACATGAAAATTATGGGCACTAACAGTGGGTAGTTTCATCACAATTACATATTGGTCAATCAAATCAATGTGTGGACATTCTTGGATCAATTTTCTATTGTATGCACTTGATTTTTTTCTTTGTATACTTGATTTCATAAATATTATGTGATGACATTTTCTATGGTTGTCCTCAGTAATAATTCATATCCCTTGTTTGAAATTTATATTACATTTTTCTCATAATTTTTATGTGCGTCAAAAATTTTGAGCCCCTCTTGTAACTTTTGTGAATTATTTGTGACTAAAATATGTGGCATTTATCATGTATTTTAATGATTGATTAATTTTACTTGTATTTCTTATTTTCTTATTTATTTATCTCTAATGAGACCCTTTAAATACTATTTTAATTGTCTCATCTGCTATAGTCTATCATGTTTTGTATACCCTTGCACTTTTTTATTTTGGTCATCTCCAAGATGACATTCCCCTTATATATTAATTAGTATAATTATTACTAAGTTACTTTATTTCATGGATTTTGAATGTGCATTTTAATCTCTTTGATGCAATGAATGATTATTAAGTGCTTTATCTGAATGTTTGTACTTATTGCAAGAAGTTGTTATGTATTGTCACTAACATGCATCAAAGAAACTTTGTCACAAGAAAAGAGGACTCATCATGCAAAGAATTGACATGCAAAGAATCTGGGACTCATCCACAACAAGGCACTGCAACCAAAGGAAAACATACACATATACAAAACCATGATTATGGGAAATGTGATCAACAAGAATGCTTCACCTAAGTTTGCACCTACTAGTAAAGAAGTAGTTATGACAACAAGAATGGATCTCATGCCAATGCCTAATTATTCTCTGCAACTACAACTTGGAACTAGTTGATTTAATTTTACAACTGGTTGTTTGAATGAATAGTTAGTTATGTTGATGTATTAGAACACCTTTCTTTAGTTCGATTGCATGCATAAGAATCTATGGATTTCTTGGGAGTGATCTGGTACTTAATCAAAATGTAACTACTAGTTGAAAGAGTCTCTTCACATCTCTAATATAAAGAGAATGATAAGATTGTAGTAGATATCGATCCATAAGAAGGAAATTGTTGTAAGTTATATTATGTAATCTTCATGTTGGTGAATAAAAATATGAGTTCTATCATTTTGTTGTAGACACAAGCCTTAGGAAGGGATAACACCCAAGGTAGGCCCACTTGTGGTTCGCTAAACCCCTTTCCTTTTTTTTTTATTTTAAGTTTTGTGCATGAGTAGATTAGAGTTTACAAACAAATCATTTCTTTACTTATGAGTCATTTTACCTATTTTATTCATTAGTTGTAGTATCTATTTTATCTGCAACCTAGTTTTATTTTCAACATTATATTTTCAGTTATTGTGACAAAATCCTTTAGTTATATCTCTTGAACACTTGTAACTATGTATACAACACTACATAGTGTTGAAAGTATACGTCCCTAGGTTTGATGAATAAATGACTGTGGATTAGTGAACAACATACTAATTGCAAGTTAATTTGCACCACCATTTTGGCACCATTTTGGGGACCCTACCAAGTTATAAGTTTTAAAGAGGGTTTTTCATTTTTAGAAGCAGTCTAGGTTTTAGGAATTTACCTCAAGATTAAACCCCCAACTAATTACCATTGAATGAGTTGAGTAGTTGATGCATGCACCATCCAAGGGATGCCCATGGTATATTTTTACCTAATCCACAAGTAGCACAAATATCTTCATTTACCTCTAAAGATTCTGAAGAAGAAACCTCTGCACTCGGTTTTCTTTTTGAAGACAATCCTCCAAGTGACAGTTTTGTAGCTTCTCCTAAACAACTAGGGATGGTAGAAGAAGTAGATCAAATGCTCAAAATGGGGAAACCACTTTGAGTTCCCCATCATTGAAAACAATGTAGCTACTGGGATGAAGAATATTTCTCCATCATCCTTGCCAAATTTCCATGGAGCTATGTCAGAAGATCCAAACACCTTTCTCTTTGAGTTTGATGTTTTTGTGTAAGAGCTATGATTATACCACTAATGCACATAAGTTGAAATTGTTTCTAAACACTCAAAGATTTCTTTAAGGTGGTTCATGGGATTGGGAAGGAATGTTGTTACTACATGGGCACAAATGAAGGAGAAATTCCTCAATAAGTATCAAGACTATTATAGACCAACAACAGAGGAGGAGATGAAATCTACAAAATGCAACAAAAAGAGGATGAACCATTAGAGGATTATTTGGAATGGTTCTTGTTCTATGTGTTAGAAGTCAAAACATACCACTGATATACCACCTAACTCCCTCAAATTTCTCTTTTAAAGGGGCTCAGTGATGAAGACATGGATGTTCTATGGACCTGATAGGAGCAAGAGACATTTCAAAGGCTAGTTTTGGAGATATCTGTGATGCCTGTAAAACTATTCAAGAGCTACCATGAAGAGAGTAAGGAATGTAAGATCAAGAGGTGGAGTATCTACCAAAACAATGGGGACATCTCTAAGTTTGAGATTGTTAGCATGTTCAAAAATATGAAGCAAGAGATTTTAATGACATGGCTAATCAATTGGATGCTCTACATGCCAAAAAGAAGAAAGAAGATGTAGAAGCAACACTCACAAAGTACTTCCATTCATGTAGAAGGAAGAAATCAAACTATAGATGTAGAGAATTAGCCAACATTTCTCAAGAAAGAGAGGCTTCACCTGATTTCAAAATGTTGGAGATAGAAGATGGGAAATTTTTCTATGTTTCTCAAAGGAAACCATGGCCACCAAGGCAAGGAGGTATGACACAAGACCCTATGCATTCATTTCAAAATTGGTCTAATAATTCATATATGCAGCCCCCACCTTGGGCTAACCCTCAAGGATGGGCCCCATATCCTAACCAGTACCAACAACAATGGCAACCTCCATACCAAGGCCAACCACAACAACAATGGAAATAACCTCCCCAATCATGGAAACAACCATGGAGGGGACAACAATGGAATAACCCACCTCCTAATTACCAGAAAAATTATCAAAAACCTCCTTATCAACAACAACAAGCAAGATGATGCCTAATCCCCAATCAAGATCCCAACCAAAAGCTACACAACTACCTGCTCAACCAACACCTAATCCTAACAATAAAGTTCTCAACCAACCTATTCCACTAAACCAACTCAATACCCTACTTATTCTGTTGATATCAACAATATCCATCTTCTCTCAAGAAGAGCACTTCCTTCACCAACTATGGACCAACCATTACTAAAATTGCAGAGGAACCACAATTGTTGCATGATGACCCACAACAAGGATAAAAGATGCTGTAGGTTGATCCACAACAACCTCAAAAACTCTAGCAAGTAAAACACAGGATAATGAGCCACCATTTCTTGAAATATTACAAGAGAAAAATACTGACCTCATCAAGAATCTGATTTGACTTTTTTCAATCATCTTAAGGACATTTGTGTCAAGATACCATTGATACAAGCTATCAAGGACATGCCTATCTACAATAAGCTAGTTAAGGACCTATGCATTAAGAAGCCAGGAAGAAAAGGAAAGACCCATCTACTATACAAGTCATTGGGAAATTAGCTGATATTATGCTTGGGAACTCAATTTTTCCCAAGTATATTGATCCAGAAGCCCTCTAGTGAATGTCACAATCAATGGTACAATGATAAAAACACATTGATTGATCTAGGGAGAAACAATAAATGTGATGAAAAACAAATCATGGATGATTTGAAATTGGAAGGATTAAGACCAATAACCACAGTCTTGCATCTTGCAGACAAGATCCACAGTAAACCTCAAGAAGGATTTTTAGAGGATGTGGTAGTAGTGGTAGACTCTTGGGAGTACTGTTGACTTCATTGTTCTCCACCAAAAGAAAGCTTAGGAGGATATCCTATTATCCTAGGAAGACCATGGTTAGAAACTATTGATGCATTCATTGGATGTAGAATCTAGAAATATGATCATCTCCAATGGAAGTGGTACAAAAATCTTATGCTCTACCCCCACAACCATTTAATGAAGAAGATCAAACTATTTGGGTGGAGGAACCAGAAGAAGACCAGAGTTCAGTTCAAAGAACTCATGATGTTGGAGAAGTCATGCATAATAGAAGGACAGGAGGAGGATGTTGTTCTTTCAAACATTCTATAGAATAATTATGGAAAGAGTGAAGAAGAAGATGGCAAGTTGTAATGCATAAGCTGCCCTGAAAATCAAATCTTGCCTCAACAAAATACTAAGAATGTTCTAGGTAAGAATTGCATCCTACACCAACTTCTTCCACATGATTGTATCTTAAACTCTATAAGTAGTAGCATATGCTCCATGAATGATCTTTCAAAGCAAGTAGATATTACACTAGTGCAAGCCACTCAATGTGAACAAAACATTAAGCATGTAATAGGAGAGCAGTTGTTAGTTGCACTTCTCAAAAAGCACATAGACAACATTTGCATGGGATTATGGAGACATGCATGGAATCCATCCTAAACTTATGTACTCATAAGATATACATCAAGGACAATATAAGCCAATAAGGCAGCCACAAAGGAGAATGAACCCAATAGTAAGGACATAGTGAAGGAGGAATTAAAGAAACTATTAGATGTTGGATTCATATATCCAATTTTAGACAAGTCAATGGGTGTCACCCTCGTTATTGTACCAAAAATAATGGAAAATGGAGGATTTGCATGGATTATAGGGAGTTGAATGCAACAACAAAAAAGGATCATTTCCACTTCCTTTATTGATTAGGTACTTGACACTCTTGCTAGAAAAAGTATTTTTCTTTTCCTAGATGGTTATAGTGGCTACAATCAAATTCAAATTGCACTTCAGAGGATCAAGAAAAACAACATTCACATGCCCATGGGGAATTTTTCATACTTTGTTCTTCCTTTGGTTTGTGTAATGCACCTGCCACATTTTAGAGGGTAGTACTTAGCATCTTCTCATATTTAACCAATGATTGCATGGAGGTATACATGGATGATTTTATAGTCCATGGAAGCACTTTTGATGAAGCAATGAAGAACTTAGACAAAGTTCTCAAAAGATGCAAGGAGCATAACTATCCTTAAGAAATGAAAAAAATGTTATATGATGATGTCTAAAGGGATAGTGTTAGGTCATTATCTATCATCTATTGGGATCTAGGTAGATCCAACAAAAATATCAGTAATTATAAATTTTCCAACACCCAAAAAAAAAGAAGGATGTAAGGAGATTCTTGGGCCATGTTGGGTATTACCAAAGATTCATCCAGGATTTTAGCAAAATTGCAACACCATTGTTTGGTTTATTAGGGAAGGATGTTGCATTTATATGGACAAAAAATGTGAAGTTACATTCCAAGCATTGAAACAAATGTTGACCTCTACACTTTATTTTGAGAGGGCCTAGACTAGATTTTCCATTTTCATATACATACATATTTTCGATCACACAATTAGAGTTGTTCTAGGACAAAAGGATGGGATACTCAATTATGCCATCTATTATGTGAGTAAGAACCTGTAACATGTTGAGCTTAACTACATGGTCACTGAGAAGGAATTCTTAGTTGTTGTATATGCCATCAACAAGTTCAAGCACTATATCACGGGATATCTAGTTTTTATCCATATAGATCATGTTCCATTAAATATTTGATCAAAAAACTAGTAGTAAGTAAGTAGTAGGATAATCAGATGGTTGTTGCTCTTACAAGAGTTTGATGTAACAATTGTTGATAAGCCTGGGAAAGACAATGTTGTAGCATATTTTCTCTCAAGAATGGAAAACAATAATGAGGAAGAAGTAGTAGTGGATGATTCTTTCCCAGATGAGAACTTGTTTTCCATTTCCACCAAGACACCTCTGGTATGCTGATATAGCCAACTATTTGGTTTTAGGTAAGACACCTCCACACTATCTATATTCTGAAAAGAAATATATTGTAGAGAAAAGTGTGAATTTCTCTTGGATAGTTGGTTTCCTATTCCACACAGGGAAGGATAATGTTATGAGAAGATGTATTGATGATGAGGAAATTTATGATGTCCTCAAATCCTTCCATAGTGAACCATGTGGAGGACACTTCACTACAAAAAGAACAACACAAAAGGTATTAACAACATGGTATTATTGGCCTACATTGCACAAGGATGCAACATTGTATGCAAGAAGATGTGATAAGTGCCAAAGAATGGGAAGGCCTACCAAATCAGATGAAATGTCCATTAGCAGCCTCAGATAGTATTATAACCATTTGATAAATGGGGATTGGACTTTATTGGTCCATTGATCCTAAGTCTCAACAAAAAGAATACATCTTGGTATGCATAGACTACCTCACCAAATGGATAGAAGTGAAGGCATTACCAAATCAAAAGAGTGAAAGAGTTGCAAAATTCCTATATGACCATATCTTTACAAGATATGGAGTGTGCCAAGAGAGATTGTCATAGATCAAGGTACCCACTTCACTACTGAAGTTATTGTTGATTTAGCTACAAAATATGAAATCAAGCACATGAAGTCCACACCTTATCATCCACAATCCAATGGCCAAGTGAAGTAACAAATAGAGAAATTGAGGCCATCTTGACAAAGACTATTACACTGCATAGAAAGGATTGGTAGAAAGACTTCCAGAGGTAGTTTGGGCATTCAATACCACATGGAAGACAACAACTAGATTCACACCTTTTGAGATATTGTATGGTAAGATTGTTGTCCTCCCTATTGAATTTGAGCATAAGACATTAAGAACTGCATTGGAATTAGGCATAGATTTTTCTGAAGCACAGAGAAAAGGGTTCTTCAACTCAATGAGTTGGATGAAATGAGGAGGCAAGTTATTCATAATATAGAGGTGGTACAAAACAAAGGATCAAGTGGCATGACAAGTTCATCAAAATAAGGCAATTTCTAAGAAGGTGATTGGGCACTTCTCTTTGACTCCAAATACAAGGACCACATGGGAAAACTCAGGACAAGGTGGCTAGGTCCATATGAAATTGAGAAGATATTTTCCAATGGAGTCATGTGAACTCACCACCATTGATCCTGTAAGATTCAAACTATTAGTAAATGGTCATAGATTGAGGTTGTACAAGAATCCAACTGATAAGAATACCTTCATCCAATAGTTTAGAGGAGGCCAAAGTAGATGGAAATGAGAACATCATAATTGAGGATAGAAGTTGAACCTGTTGGTTCATCTTCTGATATTTTGGAGGAATGAGATCTTTAGTGGCCTTGGTTTATCCATCTTGTTAGATACCCTAGAGGAGGAATAAAAGTGATGTGATCATCCTTCATGGTGATCAACACCACTCACTAACATGTTTTATTTTATTATCATTTCTGTTTTGTAAGATTTGGAGTATTTACAGACAAGGAGTGCATAATCTCTTATGAAAGGAGGTGGTGAAAAGACTAGAATGTCCACTTTGTAGCAACATGTAACCAAAGCATATTTTTCTTTCTTTTTTGATAGAACCTGATTATATGAAGATTCAAGAATCCAATTGTATGATCATGAAAGATATGAAGATAATCAACACCAAAATAATTCAATCTTCCCTCTCCAGGAATTAATTGGATTAATTATGGAGCTCATTCTATACAACATCACATGAAAGCAACACCACATGTAGCAACACTACTTACACCACATTACCTCAACATAAAACCTCATGCATGCATCCAAGGGCATAAAATCCAAACATGACACATGTCACAATCATTTGGCATACATCTCGAGTTAAGTGCACTTGATTTCCTTTAATTGAGTATCGATAGAATAATTATATTTAATTAATATATGTGCCTATTGTCAAATAAAACTTTATTGTCCATAATGTTTCGCCACCTTTTTATTCGTGACCTATCTCCCATGTCATCCCATGACCATCACTTCACATGGTATACTTCAATTCAAATTAATACTTCCCTTTCAAGTTGTGTGTGTACTTAGACTCAAATTTTGAAAAGGTAGAAGAGCACTTGGTTCTTCTATTCATTTGCATTTTGCATTTTCAGTTCAAAAGAGAAAACTCCTATTCTCTTCACAAAAGTTTACAAGTTTCCAAAAAATTTGCAAGGGGGGAGATTTGATAAGGAATGAGCCAACAGACCATTCATAGTTTGTAGAATCAAGCCACAAATCCTTTAGTATTTTCACGATAATGGTATGGATGGATTATATCAATAAGTTTCAAGGTTTTAATGAGTCAATAGTTACAAAATTTTCCACTACATTCAGAGATGGTTCAGAAACAAATGAAAGGTTTTAAGTTAAGGTTGATGATGAAAATAATGGCTCAAGTAATTGGTTTTCTAGTAGAAGGTGAAATGTATCATGTGAAAGCTAATCCTGAAGAAGCTTTCGAGAAGAATTTGCAAATGAAGATGAAAATTCATGGATGGATAGACAAGGTACACTATACTTCTTTAAAACCTTTCTAGGTAGATGTTTCTAATTATATCATAAAATATTTCACCTATGAGGGTAGATATTCCCCCTGATTGAACACTGTCCATTTTAAGTTGTTAAATCATTTGAAGAATGGGATAAAACATGTAAATGTACCAAATTTCTTACATGAAAGTTTAAAGAAGATGAGTAGAGAGTCACAGAGGGAAGGTCTTCCTTTCTCATCACTATCTCTTGTTACACTCTAGTCAGTAAAGCATGCATTAGCAACAAAACATCCTACATTGAATTGGGGAGATTTCACAAGAAGAGGCATTGTTAAATATCTCAACCCCAGAATCTTCCTCTTCCAAGGGCAAAAGGAAATCTTCCTCCAAAGCCTCTGAGCCATGAAGAAGATCCCAGACTCAAAACTAAAAAGCCAAAACTTCAAAGTCAGGGAAAATATTCAAATATCCTAGATAGTGATGAGGAGAGGATAGATAGGAATGATGAAGCCATTCCAATGGAAGTTGAACAAGAAGTTCCCATAGTAACAGATGCAGACATAGTTATGGAGGAACAACCCAAGGTAAATGAAAAGACAATAAGAAGAGGAATTAGGTGCACAACCTACTCAACAGAGCCCTACCGAATCTATTATCGAGATTCAAAAAGAGGTCGTTCATGTAGGGGTAACCCATATGATGCATGAAGGAAAAGTATTTCTTGAAGAAACTGAAATTTTAACCAATGTTCATGAGAACCCCACCGCTTTTCTCCTTAAA